>JAJEJO010000457.1:1163391-1201705 GCA_020662805.1 Glaucomys volans | reverse complement strand
TCTCTCTCTCTCTCTCTCTCTCTCTCTCTCTCTCTCTCTCTCTCTCCCTCTCTCTGGTATTGGAGTTGAATCATGGGTGCTCTACCACTGAGCTACACCCTCAGGTTTTAAAATTTTTATATAGGAGCTTGCTGAGTTGCTTAAGACCTTGCTAAATTGCTGAAGCTGGTTCCGAACTTGCAATCCTCCTATCTTAGCCTCCTAAATTGCTGGAATTTCTGGCATGTGCTACCACACCCTGCATTAGGGACAAACTTGGAGGTGTGGGGGCAGCAGCAAAAGTACATCTGGGAGATGTGAGAATAAGAACTGAAAAGCGTATCTCCCAAAATTGAAGCAGATGCTACAGTCTCCCCTATAATCTCAGGATGATGTCACTCTCTGATATCTGTGTCTCCAGTGTTCCCTCCCACCACCACTATATGCAAGGTAACTTTCCTAATTCCCAGATAAAATTCTTCCCATTTTCTGAATATTTGCTTAACTTTCTTGTGGCATTCCTGGGAACTCCAGCTAGACTTGCTACCTTGCCTGTACTGCCAGTCCTTAATGACACTTTGGGTGACAACAATATAACAGCAAGAGAGCAAGCCCGATAAGTGTGGAATTTTGAAACAATAGGATATTGAAACTGCAGCAATTTTATTTTCCCTTCCTAGGGGAAAAAAAAAACATGCATTGCATTTTTTGAATTATAAAATAATGCAAATTTCTTATTTTAATAGCTCAGATCTCAGTTGCCAAGTAACAAGTCCCACAAGTTCTCTGTATTTTCCACGAGATTTCAAAGTTTGTTTCTGGCATACTCTAGGGCAAGGCGGAACTTGTTGCTAAATATAATCCATGTTCTTTCTATAAGAAATTTGGGAATTTCTCAGAACAACCTGGGGGGTTGAGGGGTGATTGAAAAGTCACTGCTGGCTTTTCCTTTTCGAACTGTTGATTCTGATATTAATGAAAGACAAAGACTAATTGTTCCTTCTCAGGATGAATGCTGCTTTGAGAAGCCAGAGGCACTTCTAAAAAGACACTGCATTACCCTTGTGAGCTCAGGAAAGAACGTGCTGGAGAACAAGTCCTAGATTCCGTCTTTCTTTCATTGTTTTTTAGTTAGGATCAGTCTTTCTTGAATGTCGTCGTCTAACAGTCTTAAATCTGCACACTTCAAGTCAGTACACAGAACTCCATTCCCAGTCCTGCATCTTATCTTTCTGTCCATACCCTTGCTGAAAATCAATACTTTCCTCCTCTAAACTCTTATAAATCTTGTTTTCTATATAGGCTTTTGGTACTCATTGTGTGCTTTCCCTCATACTAGTGGAATTGCGTATGTGTTATTTCCTTAGCAAGATTACAAGCTTCCAAGGGACAGATACAGCATACACTTCACATATATCCTCCACTGGCCTAGGAAAAATGCTCTAGACTTAGGTTCCAAATAAACACATGTTAAATGACTAGACATTCCATATACGCCTAAGCTAAGGAAGCATAAATAATATCTGTCCCACGTTCCCTGTTTTCTTCCCTAAGTCCCAAATAAATACACACACACGTACATACACACAATCGCATAGATACTTTAAAAAAAAAAAACCTATTTATTTCCATTAACCCCAAATCCTAACTATCCTTGGCCTCCCTGATCTCTTTCAGTAAACACATTAAAAAATGGTCCCGCACTTAGGTTTGTGATCTTGGATTCTGTCATTCTATACAATCACATCCCCTGACTTTTCCCCCAATTTTTTTTTCTTATAGTCTCCTTTGTGAGTTCCCACCTGTGGCCCTTCCCATGGTAGTTGCCACTCCATGGCATGTACCCAGAGTTTCTTCCTTAGCACCCAGTTGCCCCAGGTAATATCATCCATTACTCCCTGTACACTGGGGCATACCATTCGGTCTTCAGACTAGCTCTTTCAGTGTGCGAGACCCATGTAACAGCTGCCTAGTAGACATCTTGACATGCCTAGTGGACATCTGACATCTCACAGGCAACTCAAACCCTCCATGACCCAAGCCAGAATCATCGTCTTCCCTCTTCAACCCTACTCATACTCCTGTGTTTCCAATTTCTAAAAATGAGATCATTACCTATTCGGTGACCTCAACCAGATGCCCTCCACTTGACCTGGCTAACCACCAGTCGTCCATGGCTGTCAGCTGTACCTCTTTATCTCTGAGGTCAGGGGGCTAGTTCAAGCACAGCACCACTCACTCACCACATTACTGAGTCTTATTCTAACTGGTATAGATGCATGGTCTTAATCCCTCCAAACCATTTAATGCTGAAGCAAAGTAATCGTTCCTGTGCAACCTCACTCTCCCTCTCTGCCCCCATCATTAGCCTTCCTCCTGGCCTGTGTAAATGTCTTCCCTGTACTAAGTGTAGGAAAAGAAATACACAGCCTCATTTTTGAGTCTTGGCTCATGCTGTTACCTCAGCTTACCACACTGTCCTTCTGCCACCATCCCAGCTTTGCCCTAACTCCTGCTTGTCCTTCATTTTAGGCTTTGCCTCTTCCAAGAAGCCTGTCCCTGCCCACAGGTGCAGGGTGGGTATTGGGAACCTCCTTGGTATTCCCAGCCATGTGTAACCTCCCTTTGACAGCGTTCCTCGCACTGTGCTACCCTGGGCTATTCCGTGTTCTTCATCTCCCATTAGCTGCTCCACAGAGATTCTATCAGTTTTGTTCAAAGCTGAATTCCCAGCAACCAGCCCAATTCCTGGTACATAGTAAGCACTCAAAAATTTAACAACAAGAGTCTTGAATAATAAATCATATGAAATCAGTTTCCCAAAGTGAGAATACATTAAAGAGAAAAACATTTTTTACCTTGTATTTAAAGTCAGAAGTGGATTTCCCCTTTTCCAAATTTGGCAGTGCTTTTAATTGTCAAGAAAAGGTAGTTTACTTATTAAGTGAGGCAGAGGCAGGAATTGTATGGCAGAGCCTGAGTTGAACAGCTCAATGTCCGGTGAGAGCAGACTCCCCATTATTACCAGTTTCCCATCGGCAGGGTTCTAGAAACCTCTGCTTTAATGCCCATGAAACTGCTATTTTCTTTGATTTATGACTGGTATGAGATGAAGCCAATAGTAATGTACATTACAAACTTCTGGCACACTCTGGAAGGCTGCAGATAGTTTTCTATGCACATTAAATACATAATAATGATGGTCATTCAACCCCATACTGTGCAGAATTTACATTAAAGGGGACTTATTTCTCATATGTCTGCTCAAACCATCTGGAGTTCCCATAAAACTCAAAAGGAGTTTGACTCCATTCCAAGTAGATACTGAGCAAGATAAGAGGGTGTTGTATCCAGTGATTCAGTGACAGTAACCTCCTCAGTGTGTGCATTTCAGACCTAAAGACCAAGATGCAGAGATCCACCATCGTGCCTGCAGTGGGTTGAGGAGAACGTTGTCAAGGAGGGATTAAAACCAAAGGTCTTAGCTGTCAAAGCCAGTAGAACATGTGTGCTCATTTCTGAGAAAATAAGCTGCCTACTTTAAATAGTAGCTCCACCAAAAATGGCCTTCAAATGCCACTTCAAGCAGAATGCTCTTGTCAGGAACATGGATCCTAATTACATTCTGTTTTCTGGGAACACAAGCTACCTTGTAAGAAATGAAAGCAAAAGAAATGAACAAACGTAGCAATTGTTTTGTCATATTTCTGGATGCAACACATCTTAAATCCAGCAAAAGGCACCTAGAAGAACAAAGGATAAATTGGCCTGTCCAGCATTCAGCTAACAAGTCTAACCCTCAAGTCAGAAGACCAGAATTTCAGTCCAAGGTTTTTATTCCTATCAGCTGTGTAAACTCAGACATGTCACTGAATGTCACAAAGTTTCCAAGAATCTTCTCCTTCACCTGGAATAGAGTGATATGTATAATACCAGGCTCTCGATCATTTAAACAAGGTCTGTATCTACAAGAGCCTAATGCATGTCCCTGAGCACAGTGTGAGCACAGGAAATACTAGGGCAAGAGATGAGCCATGTGCACTTGGCCAATACACTCCATTTTCTAGATTTCAATTTTCTCATCTGTAAAGTAGGAGATAATACCAATGCTTGAGACTTCATGGAGATCAGGGGCAGAAGCGGTGGCTATGAAGATACAGGAGTACTAGGCACAGGACAGTCAGGCAGATCCTTCATCTTTGTTATCTGACATTTAAATAAAATACTGTATGAAAAGAACTTAGCATGTTTCTAACAATAACAAGCATTCTAGAAAATAACATCACTTATTAGTATACACTAATCACATATCTCCTAGTCTTCTAAGCTCCAGATTCATACATAACCAGTTTGTTATATTAAAAAAAAAGTATTATAATCACAATCTAAAAATATCTAACAATGAGCTGGGTGTGATAGCACCTGCCTGTAGTTCTATCACTCAGGAGGCTGAGGTAGGAGGATAACATGATCCGACAAGTTCAAGATCACACTGGGCAGCCCAGAGAGACTCATTTCAAAAAAGAAAAAAAAAAAAAAAAAAAAAAAAAAAGAAGGAGGAGCAGGAGGAAAAAGAAAAGAAAAGCCAGCAATATTGCTGGAATTCCTTCAGCGTAATTAATTCAAAAGCCACTCCCTCTGGGATGTGTCAGCTGGTATTTTCTTGAGCCCTGCCAAGGAGTGAACTGGACAGTGACCACCAGTAAATGTAATTCCAAGAGAGCCTCCACTGGATTTCCCTGTAGCCACATGCATGCTCCTTACCTCAGCTGTAGAGAGCAGCAGGCGAGTCCTTTCCGAAGCTTTGGGAACCTCTGACTACAAAACATGGATTAGAGAACTCGATTGGTCTGTCTCTGGCATCTCTTCTAGAAAAAGTCTTCTGTGGAAGTACCAAGGATCAGAAGGCCTCCTTGGCAAAGGGTTAACATCCTCTTCACATTTTTCTAAGTAGCTTTGAGTAGCAACCTGGAAAGCTCTGTCACTATGCCCAATTAAACTGCAAAATGTCAAGCTCGTGAATTTAGAAACTGACTGTCACCACTTTGCTACAAGTAGATATTAATTGATATTAAATCACCATGGAATGCCTACAGAATGTGCTAGATGCCAACGACTTTCTGACTGAGGAAAAGGAAGCACAATGAAATAATTAGATATGATTTTCCATTTCTTTACAATGTTGCTACATACTTAATTCAGCAGCACTTGGGTTCTCACTTTCATTATAATTAGCTTACTTGTATTCATTTTGTCTAGCTCTCTGTAAGTGGTTTTTTAAAGCCCTTTACAATCAAAGAATGTGGTATTAAAAATCAATTTACTATATTAATCATAATACTTTTCTCAACACTATTCAACTGAAATCTGAGTCTACAACAATACTGAGAGAAGGCAGGACTTCCAAACAGTTTTAAGGAAGAGGGGTTCCTTGGATTTAAGTGTTGAGATATCACTAAGTATTTGAGGGATGTATGTAAATTCCAAAGTAATTTAAAATACTTTTCTTCTCTACAAATGTGGGGTCATAGTGAAAACATATGTGCTACTTACCAATATTCCTGGCTCTTCTTTTTTGGGAAAAGGGAATATTTTATTTCCCCACGATCCTGAAATTAGATTTAGCCACCTGACTTGGTCAGTAAGATGAGTGGCACTTCCAGAAGAAATCATGTAATTGTTGCTGTGAGTCCTCCAAGAATTTTCCTGATCTTCCCTGACTATCACAGAAGCACATATTGATATGAAGGTACAACATCAAGCCACCACATGAAAGAGGGATGCTCTTGAGAATCATCCAGTTATTCAGTAAATTTAGCAGGAACAAGGAAGGAACTTGTCACTTTAATATTTGAAGTGGTTTGTTCCCACAACATGGCCTAATCTTTCTAACCAGTACAGAAACCACCAGGCCCTACTATGACAAGCATGTTCTCAAATATGGTCCATTCTCTCCTCTAGTCCACAACAAAATTGAGAATCATATATATATTTAGAAGAACTAATAGAAAATACTGGAAGCTAGCATCTGGAAAAGCAACGATAAGATTAACCATATTTACATGACCTGCCTTAAAATAAACATTAATATACTGGATTAAGTACCTATTGGACTTTTTTGTCCTTGAACCTAAGGGGTATGTTAGTTTCCTATTGCTGGGGGGAAAAAAAAAAATAACCTAGTGGCTTAAAACAACTTGAATTTATTCTTTCATAACTCTGGAGAACAGAAGTTTAAATCAAGATGTTAGAAGGGCTATCTTTCTTCTGCAAGCTTATGGAAAAGATGTTTCCCTGTTGTTTTCTCTTTTTTTTTTTTTTTTTTTTTTTTTTTTTTTTTTTTTTTTTTTTTTTTGGTACTGGGGATTAAACCCAGGGGCGCTCCACCACTGAGCCACATCCCCATCCCTATTTTGTATTTTATTTAGAGACAGGGTCTCACTGAGCGAGGCTTTGAACTCGCAATCCTCCTGCCTCAGCCTCCCAAATGCTGATTGATTATTTTATTCTATTTTTAATGCACAGTCTCACTGGGTTGTCCAGTCTGGTCTCTAACTCATGGGCTCAAGCATTCCTCCCTCCTCTGCTTGCCAAATGCCCGAGCTTCCAAAGGCTGCCTGCGTTCCTTGGCTCCTCACCCCATCTTCAGTATGCATCACTCTGACTTGTTTCCATCATCACATGTCTAACTTCTCACTCTGATCTGCTGCCTCCCTTTCATAAGCCCCTGGTGACTTTGGAATAATCTTTCCCCTGTTGAGGAAAGATCAACACACCTGCAAACCCCTCTTTTCCACGTAAAGCAACATTCTCAGAAGGGCCTGCCTTACTTCCCCCACCATTCCACATCTCTCTCACTCTTGTCTAGCAGTGTCTTAAACATACATCCTTGCTGATTTGTGTGTGTGTGTGTGTGTGTGTGTGTGTACTGGGGACCAAACCCAGGGCCTCACACTTACTATATACTCACTCTACCAGTGAGCTACTTCTTCAGTCCTGAATGTTTATTTCTAATGTACCATACCATAACAGTTTTATCAAGAGTTGTGCTAGATATTTTATCACCGTGACCAAAATATCTCATAACAACAGCTTAATGGGGGAAAGATTTATTTTGGCTCATAATTTCAAAGGTTTCAGTCCAGGGTCAGCTGACTCCATTGCTTTGGGCCTGAGATGAGGCAGAACACCATGGTGAAGGGTGTGAAAGAGGTACACTGCTCAGCTCATTGCAGCCAGGAAGTGGGGGCGGGTGGGGGTAGGTAGGGACAAGATATATTCCCCAAGGGCATACCTCCAGTGACCTACTTCCTCCAACCATGCCTCACTTGCCTAGAGTTTCCACCCCCTCCCAGTCATCCATTTAGCTGTCCATGAATTAATCTACTGATGATGTCAGAGCCCTTATAATCCAATGCCTTCCCAAAATTCCCACCTCTAGTCACTGATGCACTGGGGACCAAGAGTTCAACACATGAGCTTTTGGGGGACATTTCAGATTCAAAACATAACAAGAGCCCAAACAATAAGGGTTCATAAAACTACATACACAGGCCAGTCATGTGCCTCAGTGATATGGTGCTTACCTAGCACACATGATACTCAGGGTTCAATCCCCAGCACCATAAAAAGAAAAAACCTATATACACAACATGCAAACATAGGAGAAAAAGACATTGCCCTCCTTAGAAAAAGGAAAAATAAAGTAGTTCCATTAGTCATCAAAAGTAATAGGAAAAGGAAGTCACATATTTTCTCCTACTGGCACTAGGTACAAACTCCTTCAGAAATGTGAAAAAGTGCCTCAATTCTATGATATATTAATTTACACACATGTATTATATTCACATAGATCAGAAGTCAATACACATACATGGATTCAAAACTCCAGTAACTAATCAGAACACCAGTCAAGTGTCTTCTTGTTGAAAGTTGCCTATTAGCATCTTTTGTTGCTCTCATACAAAATGATTTGCTGAAAAGTAGGGTCAAATATTTCATTCTTTTCAGTCTGAGGTCTGATAACTCCTTCTATTTCTGTTCTCTTAGTGTTTATATATTCATTAATTCACATGGGCCCTGAGGCAAGGTAAGAGAGCACAAAGACCTCTTTAAGTGTGAGATCTCCCCAAACTGCAAAACTTGTGGACTCCATATTAATAGTCTCAGTCACTCTCCTCTGCTGGTCCAGTTCTTACAACGCCACACAACTCAGGACATTCCCTGTTATGGGTTGTACAGTTGGCTCACTCTCCAGCAACTGACTTAGAGTTTTCATCATTGTCCCTGAAGAGCAGCAGTGATATTCTGGGACCTTCCAATGATGCAGTTATGGGGAAGGGACTCCTCGATATCTAATGAGTGAATCCAGTAGTTGAGTTGAAAATTAATTTCAACCACAACAAAAAACTTTAGTTTGAGTATAGGTTCTGAGGTAGAAGCTAAAAACATGAGAGACATGAGCACCATTTTAAGGAGTTATTACAGGGAGAAAATAGTAAGTGTTTTTTGGCATTGACAAGAAGTACTCCCTAGGGATTAACAACCACTGACTGGGCCTGAGGTCACCTCCAAGGTGATCCCCATGGCAGTGGCTGTGAAAGTGCACCAGTTGAGCCACAGTGGATCCCAGTAGATTCCTTGACAACAGGTAACACCTTGCTCATGTGGAGTATCTGCCCTCAAATGGTCTTTCCATGCTTGTCAATTCTGGCTTCTCAAATCACTTTACTAACTTGATTCCAGTTTTCTTAGCTATAAAATAATGTGAGGAGAATGAAATGAAATGACATATATAACCGCCCCCAGCACAGTACCACTATAGCAGATTATACAGAGAAAAACATTATTTGCTTCATTCATTTATCTTTCATTTATTCATTAAATGTAGTGGAGGTTTGTAATGTACCAAGCGGTCTACTTGGAGTAGAAGTTACCATGACCAAAAATGCCAGTCCTTACCCTCAATTATTTCAGACTATAGATCAGAATTTTTTTGAGCTGGGATCTACCAATTCTAGGGTATGTGTATATAACTTCAGAAGTTCTGTGAACTCCTAAAATTATGACTACAATTCTGTTGTGTTCCACTTTTACAGCACTTTTCTATAGAGTGAAGATTCATCCTTTCAACAGATCCTCAAAGGAGTTGTGTAGTGGTCTGTGTTCGATTTTACCTACACAGCATGCTTTGGTAAAAAGAACATGTGGTGAAAGAATACATTATTGTCCTCTGAGAAATGCCATTCTGTCATTCTCTTGTTCTCTCTCTCTCTCTCTCTCTCTCTCTCTCTACTAGGAATTAAACCCAGGGGTGCTTTACCACTGAACTACATTCCTAGTCCTTTTTTTAAGACCCTCACTAAGTTGTTGAGGGTCTAATTAAATTGCCAAGGCTGGCCTTGAACTCACCATCCTCCTACCTCAGTTTCCCATGTTGTTGGGATTTCAGGCATGCACCAGCACACCCAGCCCCATTTTGTTGTTCTCTATTCATATGGTGTGGATGGAGGATAATCTCAACACCTGGCTCTCAAGATGAGCCCATGACCCAAGCCAGGGCAATCAAGTTATAAAAGCTGTGTGATTCCATCAAGGCTTCAAAAGTTGCAGAACTTAAACCACAAGCTACAGATAACCATCTCTGCCACTATGTGGGGAAACCTGCCTAAAAATAGAATTAATGGGAGAAAGACAAAAATCATTAGAACTTTTGTTGGAAGAATGAATTTTAGCCAAAATTGAAGCCAAATTTAACCTGAGTTTTTTTAGTCACATAAACAATAAGTTCCAATTTTTGTATAAACCTATTAGAATTGTCTCTCTCTTTTTCAGTTTAAAACACACACAACCACACACACACACACACACACACACACACACACCAAATTAAGCCACTGGTCACCCCTTGGTCACTGATTTAACTTAACTCTATTACTCTTGGGGTCCTTACTTTAACTATACATCCCTAAGTCAAGCCCACCCCACCAACAGGCTACCATGCCCCCTCATTTTATTATCTCCTCATCCACTTCTTACGTGGCAGAAAACAATAGCAGGGATGTATTTTCCTCTAATTGACTCTGAGCCACTTGCAGAATCACAAAACTACTGTAGCAATTTCCTCCGTGGTTTTTTCTCCCATGCTTCACTGCGTCCCTATTCAACACAGTAACTCTCAATGCTTAGTAGGAGCTCAGTCAATACTTGTGAAATAAATGAAGTAAACCATGCTGGAATCTTTCTCCATTATTCCTAAAAGCAAGAGAAATTATCAAAAATGGAGCTTGATCCTGGGGCTTCAAAGGGGAACATGCCCAGAGAAGAGTATGTTGGTTTTACAGATACTTGGTCCATTATAGCTTAGAGAGGACAAAGCACACAAAACCAGAGAAGTGGGTAGGCCAATTGCACTGAATGCAAACAATACATGTTTCTTTCTTTTTTCTTTTCATTCTTCTAAGTTGCTTAGGGTCTCAAGGCTGAGGCTGGCCTTGAACTTGAGATCCTCCTGCCTCAGCCTCCTGAGCCGCTGGATGGGTGAGTGCCACCATGCCTGGCATATGTTTCATTCCTTAAAGCACAAATTTTAAACATGACATAAATGAAACCATAGCACATGAATAGTACAAGAATAAAAAATGGATGTTAACCTTGAAAAATGAAATCAGTTATTACAATCAAAGGATAAAATTGCTGATCTACTTCCTCTTTTTAAAAATTGCTCTTATGATATTTTGTGTGACATATTCTTTTTTTGTTTTTGGTACTGGGGATTGAACCCAGGGGCACTCGAACACTGAGGCACATCCCCAGCCCTATTTTGTATTTTATTTAGAGACAGGGTCTCACTGAGTTGCTTAGGGCCTCGCTAAGTTGCTGAGGCTGGCTTTGAACTCTCCATCCTCCTGCCTCAGCCTCCCAAGTGCTGGGATTACAGGCGTGCGCCACCGCACCCGGCTTAAAGTATTCTTAAAGCACTTAGCACGAATCTATAATTTAAAAAAAAAATACATTGCAGATTGTTCCCTCATGTTGCAACATATCCTCATGTGGGAAATTCCCTAGTGATAAAATATCTAAAAAGTTTAGCATTAAACACACATACACACACACACACACACTCATGATCATTTTGGTTAAAGGAACAAACCCATTTAATTAAATATTTCTTTCTACATTCTATTATGATATGTATACATTTGAATGATAGAAAAAACATTACAAAAATGGCTGGAGCAATGTTTTTTCATTGCAAGACCTGAACATGGGGTGCATGTTCTTGCAACTGTGTTTAAAAATAAAAAAGAAGAAGGAAAAAGAAGACTCATGTGCACCTAAGTGGCAATCCCCCATTATCACAGGGGAAGCTGGGTGATGAAGCTGCTTTAGGAAATCCCTGTTAGGTATGAAGGAAATGGGCACACAAAATGCAAAGCCCCATTACTCCCATAAAAACCACAGATGCCTCTAAATTTCCATCTAAAGTTCCACTGGTGAATGAGAAGGATGGTAGGGAAAGACAAAAGGAAATAAATAAGCAGGACACAGAAGTGCAGAAGCAGAAGCCAGGGCATTGGAAACAGCAGGGGCACGTGCAGCCAGACCCTCAGCCTCCCAGACATACATACACTGTCTTGGACAGTGTGTCTGGGCAGGTCTGTTAACCGCATCCAGTTAACCACCAGGCTCAGGCTTTCCTGCACAATCTCATAGACAAATGGAGCTGTTGTGATGGTGTGCACCTGTAATCACAGCTACTAAGGAGGTGGGGGCAGGAGGATTGCTTGAGTTCATGAGTTTGAGACCAGCCTAGGCAGCAAAGTGAGACTCTGTCTCAAAATACACACACACACACACACACACAAAAGGGAAAAAAAAAAAAAAAAAACAGGATGTGAGGATATGAGAAGTGTAAAACTCCAGAAGGGGAAAACACTGTCTCTTTTGGAGGGGACTTCCCTTGCCTGTAAGGTTTCAGATCATGTTCTGCAACACTCTCACAGCGTGTGACAGGGCTTCAGGGAAATGAGACAACTCAGATGCAAATCACAAAGGCAAGTAAAGTCAGCAGTGGCTTAAGAAACTAACTGAATCATGTTGAGCTGAGAAAGCAGAGCTCTGGACAGTTCAAACTAGGGCCATTTCCAAAAGAAACCCCAGAGAGCAAGAGCAAGTGTCATTCAGTCTTTAATAGTAATTAGAGTTTCCATTTATTGAGAGCCTACTGTGTGCCAGAATCTTGGCTTTATCTCTTATTCTTAAACACATAATATGAAATGGACTTTATTATCCCTATTTTCACAGGTAAAGGTGAAAAAATACCTCAGAGATATTACATAAATTAACCAACATCACCCAGTTCCAAGAATTAAACCAATCTGATAGCAATTCATATGCTTCTCCATTGACCCATCTTTCACTAATTCTTGTGACTCACTGTGAAGGTCACAAACCTCGTTATGCCTAGATTTTCCCCTATGATATAGTACAAGGAAGCCTGATGCTAGGTAAGATGGTAGTCTAAAATTAGTTGATTTCAGCCCTAATCTGTCTGTCACTAACCAGTTCAGTAAAAATAGACAACTCATATCTCTTCTCTGGGTCTCAGTTTTCTCATCTATAAAATGGGGCTATAGTGGGGGCTTGGTCCAGCTCTTAATTTTTATGAGGCATATACAGTCCCCACATATCAAAATAAGGAGGGAAACTTCAAACTTGCTTTACTTTTTTTTGACATAGCATGTACTGGAATTATAATAGTCCAGTTTCCTACAGATAACATATACTTAAGGACTCACGCTTTAAAAATTCAAATAGTTTTAAACATTTTATAGATGACCTTCCAAATGGAGACTAAGTATCCCTAGTTAACCCTCTGTCAGCAGAAAGGTCACACAGAAAAGAAAGCAAATCAACATTCTTTACCCTTCTCCCAGCATAAATCATCACTCACCGTGGGAAAATGATTACTTACAGGAAGTAAGTCCTATGAATCATTATACTGTTGTCCTTGGCCTCTGATAGGGCAAGAGCTAGGAACAGACTGAAAAGTTGGGGTGTGAACCGTGATTTGCCAATAGCTTTACAAGACAGCGGAAACAGGAAACCGAGTGAGCTGTGGGGGTGTGGAGTCACAAGGCTGCTCCCTGCTTGGCCCAGCCTGGGTTGGAATGACAGGGGCCCCTTACTTCCTGAGTCACTCCTTGAGTCTGTGTCTTTACAACCCCAAAGAGTCATTGATCAACAAATGCAAATAATGCCACCCCTGGGCTTGTCCTGACAGGCAACCTGCTTGTTAATTGATGATTGTGTAAGAGACATGCTCCTCCAGCAAACATCAAAAGGAAGAGCTAAATTGCTTAAGTTCAGCCCTCATTTTCTAGAATAGAAATACATGAGAGATAGATACCACAAATAATTTCGCATTGTGCTTTCAGTGTATATTGTGCTATAATTTCTCCTCTGTGGCTAATGGACTGTAGCATATCTACTGCAAGTACTTTACACATTATTTATTGTTTTCTCCACATCGTAATGGTGGGATTTGTTGTTATATATTAATGCAGGCACATAATATAACAACATAACTTGACCAATATCCTCAAATTTTATTTTATATTATATTTTTCTACATGACTTATGATGCCTTTGGAAAATGTTTGAGATGAACAAGGAGCTATTTCGTGATCAAAAGTGTAGAACAATTCAACATATTTAAGAAAAATTATACTCTGCACATATGAAGTTCTGGGAATTTACTGTAGAAGATAAGAAAATTGGTCTTTTAACCTCAGATTATTGTTCTCTACTGTCTTTATTGTCTTAAATGTAGTGAAAGTAAAACTACAGTGTTCCACTGGCACAGAAGGAATATGTATAAATGTTCCCAGTCCTAGAAGGACATGTTAGAGCTGTCTTCGTTATAATGCCTGGATCAGAGGGGAGTGAGAATTATAGTCAAGGTGTTACCTGTCCAGGTGTTCAACTTACTTTATCCCATCTCCTCACCAGCTTAAAGTTTTAAAAATGAGCAGGTACACCAATGCAGCTGTTTCTATGAATTACATAACAGTGTTATTAAACATATATATATTATGAACTATATAAAGCTTTTGCAAAAAGTAATTTTTTTAAAGATGGCCTTTAAAGACATACACTATGTAAAGTTTATACTATTCCTCTCTGCATACCTTAGCAGACCATGGAGTATGTGCAAAATTTACTTTGGGACCACTGACATTTGTTTGCCTGTGAGGACAGAATTCACATGTTAAATGAGCTCGAAAAGTTTTGCATCCCTACATGATTTTGTTAAAATCCAAATACTTGTAAATGGTAAGGCTGATCTTAAGGCATGCCTGAAAAATTTCAGGGTACTAGGTTTAGGCCATTTTTTGCTTCTAGGATATTTCCCCAAATGCTTTGGGATCACTGCCCATCGAGGTTTGTTGTTGCTCTGTTGTTGTTTTGGGGGAGGATACTGGGGGGCACTTTAACACTAACCTATATCCCCAGACCCTTTTATTTTTAATTTTGAGACAGAGTCTCACTAAATTGTCCAGGCTCGCCTCAAATTTGCAATCCTCCAGCCTCCTGAGTCATTAGGATTATAGGTGTGCATCACTGTGCCTGATTGCCCATTGGGATTTTGTTCATTTGTTTTTGTACCAGGGATTGAACCCAGGGTGCTTCACCACCATGCCACATCCCTAGCCCTATTTATTTATTTTTAAATTTTGAAACAGGGTCTTGCTAATTGCTGAGGGCTTTACTAAATTGCTGAGGCTGGCTTTGAACTCACGATCTTCCTGCCTCAGACTCCTGAGTTGCTGGGATTACAGGCATGCACCACAGTACACAGTGCCCATTGGGTTTTGGGGGAACAATTAAAGTTCATCTCCTCAGTAATATCACTCTCCCTCAAGTGTCTTTAGTCTGCAAGAGTCATTTCTCTGCTAGAGAACAAGGTTGTGCGAAGGGGAGAGAACACGACTCCCTCCAGGGTAGTCATGCAGTGTGAGGAGCTCTGTCTGCAGAAGCAACAAGCCTGAACAAAGATGATGGCTCCCCCACTTGAACCTGGGATAATGTGAGTTCCTAGATGAAGAGGGCTATTGCTACTGGCAACACTCTCAAGATATCTGACATAACCAGTAAAGGAAGCATGGGGCTGAATCCAGGGTGCCTGACGGGTATAGGAAAGCTCCATGCCCCTGGCATTCACCCTTCCCACAGATGCCCCTGTGCACAAAATCCCCCAACTTGGAGGGAGTCTCTCCAGTCACTCCCCACTCAAAAGTGTGTTTGCTTTTTTAAAAGGCTGCTAGGCAGGGAAACTCACTAAACCACCATTGACATCTCCGTGTGACCTTCAGGAAGAGGTCTCCCAAACCAATAAAAGTGTTAAGAGGAGGGAAATGTTGGTGAGGGGGGCGTGGTAGAGAGGGAAGGATGAAAGAGCAAGATCTGTTTTGAAGACCGAGTGATTTGAAAGGAGGAAATATTGAGGAGTGGGGGGTGAACAAGATCTCTGAGGGGCAACCAGCATCATTCACAGATTTGTTTAGAAATCATTCTAATGACGGCCACTCTAAATTTGGGTTCTTTTTTGGGTTACTTCCACAAGCACTGAAATGAGGAAGTGAGCCCAGCATTTTTGTAAGCCTCAGAGTTGACGAGAAGTTATAAAAATTCCCAGTAGGCTTACACTAGACTCTAATACTTACGCAAGGAAAAACAGGGACATTCCATTGTTGAATCACACCAAAGGGACAAGGGACACTATGAATTTTCCCTGACAAGCTGAGTTGTTTGTCTCTTTTTTTTTTTTTAAAACAAAATTGGGGAGAATCAAATCAAGTTAACAAATTTGAAAGATATGAATATATTTCCCACAAAACATGACAAACACCATTAAAAAAGAAATTCTTGGAAACGGAGACTGAGGCACAAAGCATGCTTGCTGAGAAAAAAGAAAAGCAGGAGCAAAGATGCTGGCCTAAGAAGGGGAGGAATGGTTGGGGAGGATTTTGAGACTGAGTCCAGAGTATGCAAGGTTTTAAAAAAGACTCCTAAGCCACTATTGACATCTCTGTATGACCAGAGGAGATTAAACCATGCCTGGAAGAGCTTGGGAAGAGACAAAGGCAAGTCCAAAGTCTGAGAGAGGAGGTGTCTTAGTCCACTCTGTTGCTGTAACTGAATATCTGAGACCAGGTGATTTATACAGAATGAAGGTTTATTTGGCTCATGGTTCTGGAAGCTGGAACTTAAAGAGCATGGTGGTGGCACCTATTCAGCATCTAGTCCAGGCCTTTTCTTGCATCATAATATGGTGGATTGCATCATATGGCAAGATAGAGAAAGCATGCCAGAGAGAGCTCACTTTCATAGCAATGCCACTCTGTGAAAAGCCCATTAATCCATTATTAATCCACAATCCCATTATGACCCAATCACCTCCCCAAAGTCTCACTTCCAAACACCCTTAACACATGACTTCAGGGATTAAGTTTCCAGGCATGGATTATAGAAGACAAAAAAATCAAACCATAGCAGGAGGTGACAAGTGAGCGTAAGGACAGGACCACACTCTGTAATGCCAACTTCCTTAGGGAATCAGCAGTGCATCCCAAGGACAGAGGGATGACTTTGCCAGAAGCATTTTGACTAGGAAGGCTGGAGGAGACAAAAATTAACCACCTCAGGAAGAAGCAGGCTGATGGGAGATGACTAGTCGATGATTGAGAATTTATTATAAAGCTTTTCTTATTGAACACATCTTCTATAAAGGTTCTAGTGTCAAATTTTGTATTATATGGAAATTGTGAAAACACCAAAGTGACTTTTAAATGTATGAAGTTGGATCTAACGTGGGCATTAATACGCTTGAACATCATAGACTATAATTTGGAAGGTTCTAATCACATCTTGACAACAAAAATATTAGAGTCTATATGATGTCAAAGTCTCCAAACAAACAAAGAAACAACCAACAACAACAAAAAACACATACAAATGCACAGGCAGCTATTTCTCTTACAAAGGCCAAACATCTGGACATTTTGGAAGACTACATACATATTTTATGAAACCACAGTATATAAAGCTAAAGCTTTATCTGATCTTCTGTTTGAATCTAATTATTTTCTATAGTTTTATGTAAACATGGTAAAATAGTAATAGTTCAATCATCAACTAAATAATAATAAGAATAATAATGATAATTAACATATGAGAGTAGTTGAGTTTCAGAGTAACTACATGACATATGTACTTTTAGTACCTGTATTTTATACATAAGTCTCATATTTGCTCAGTCACAGAAAAGGGAAGCCAAGATTCAGAACTGTACTTATCTTTTTCTAAAATCCTAGCTCCTCCTGTATCTGACCATTGTACATCTCTTAAATTGGATTTATAAGGTAATATTTTTTTTTCTTTACTTCACTTTTTTTTATTTTTCCAGTACTGGAGGTTGAACCCAGGGATGGTCTACAACTTAGTTCCCCATTCCCAGTCCTTTTTTATTTTGAGATAGGGTCTTGCTAACTTGTACAGGCTGCCCTTGAACTTGGGATCCTCCTACATCAGCTTCCCAAGTTGCTGGAATTAGAGGTGTGCACCACCACACCTGACTTAAATTGGATTTAAATAAGAATGTTTTTAACTAGGAATCATTTCTGTTATGACTTTTTACCATAAAGCACCCTATTTATTATTGAAAATAACTGTGTACACAGTATCTCCCCAGCCTCACTGGATTCTTCACAACTTACACGAGGAGGTCAATAGCTTCTGGCCATTTTAGAAAACCAATACTTAAATGAAACAACATAAAACTGAAGTAAAATTAAGAATTCTTTCCAAGTTCAGAGAGCTTATAAGATCATCTACATCCCAACTAATAACACTTTAGCTTTCAACACTTAAGCAACTTTGATTTCACTGGTTTCTTTAACATTCACAGGCCTTCCAGTGGATTTATTGCTTTAGATGTGTGTGGTTCAGCTTGTTTATTATGACTTTCCTTTCTGCAGATTCCATGCCAGCTTCTCCATACTTCCTTCTCACCTTCTTCCTTGTAACTGCCTCTGGACAAACCTATTTAGTCATTTGTTAGATTTGTGATAAATGTCTAAGACATAGGAAGAAAAAACAAACATGAACCTTGGGCATAGACTTTTTATTTTAATTTTATCTTCCAAATTACTATAAAAACAACTTAGACCTACTTTCTCTTTTCTGTTTTAGTACACTGTGTACTCTACCCAGGCAACCACTGATTCTCAATGTTTGGCTACTGATTCTCAAATACTGAAATATTACCACAGGTTTAGAATACCATCAAATATTCACTAGTTGGTCAGAGTATGAACCTAGACAGAGCCATGGACAAACACAAAAGGCAAATGCTGGCTCTTGTTTTCATAGCGTGATTAAAATTCACTTCCTGGTGGGGGTTGGGGGTGCTTTCACAGCCACCTGCATGCTGAACCAGGCTGAGGTGAGCACTCCAGGCTAACCCATGCACAAGTGCCTTCTCCTCCTCTTCCACTGAAGCCTCAACTTATCAGTACTTATCAAGTCCTAGGCAAAGTACAGAATTCAAAAGAGGGACAATTTTATTCACTTCCTCAGACAGTTTAAGATGTAATTTAAAAATTAGAATTAAAATTTGTGTAAAATGATGCATAAGTAGGAAGTGAACTGTGTAATTTTAAGTATTTATGGTGCAGTAATTCAAAATAGGATCTTTATGGGTTGAACTTTTATAGATGTCAAAAAAAAACCCATTTTGAATACAGATATAAAGTTATTCTTTAAGCACTAAAAAAAAGAGTCAAATTCATATAACACAAAATATTCATCTTTTGGACTGGGGATGTAGCTCAGTTGGTACAGTGCTTGCTTTGCAAGCACAAGGCCCCGGGTTCAATCCCCAGCACCACACACACACACACAAAATCATCTGTTTTGCTTTAAAGCATGGTCTAAGACCCCAAGCAGAGTACCTCAAATGACAAAGTTATTAGCATAACATTTCCTTCTTCTTACACTCTCTACCCAAACAGCCTCAAAAGACTATTAAAAGTTCCTTTCCAACTACAAGTAGGGACATAGGTATCAAAATCCTACCTCTAACATAAACTTATTGTACAGATTTTAGATTTTATGAATTTATTTTCTCAATTTTGGACCCCATAATAATGATCTCATAGATCTTCACATGAATGTATTTTATTTCAAGAAACTGAAAGATAAAAGAGTCTTGAAACCATAAAAAAAAAAGCAAATGTCACCAGGAGGACACAATATAAATATCTTCTACTGAGTAAACAATAAATGACCAGTTACTGATGAACTATGTTAAAGAATGAAACAAAAGGAAAAGAAAGGAGAAAAATGAAAGAAAGACAAAAGGAAAAAAATGAAGAAAATAATGGAGTAGGTTGGAAGAGTTCCCAGATCCTAGGACAATCAAAATTAGCTACTCAAATGGCATTTTGTTTAGATGATATTTGTCCATTCATTTCCTAACTTACCAGGTGCTGTATTGTGGGTAGCTGGCATTACCTGGGTAGGTACTGCAGTATGATGGGTGTTTCAATGGACAAATGGACAAATGGCTTGGGAAACTCCTAAGCACAGAAGAAATGACAAACTCGATAATAGCTAAGCAGGGCCTTACCAAAGGGAATTTTTGCACTGGGTGTTTGATGGACAGTACCTGGGTAGAGGTCAGAATGTGTGCCTGGTCTCGTACCTGGGCAACCAGCATTGGTGCCTTGGTTAGATAAAGGTCAGCCACAGGTCACTGCTGCTTCCCTGGAAATGCAGCTCAGTAAATGTTTCTGGGGCAAAGAGAGTCACGCAAGGACTTCTGGTTGTTATTGCCTTTATATACATGTATGGCCTACTTTCCATGTTGAAATCTACTTTTCCAACGTTTTAAATTAACTATATTAATAAGAATCATAGGTTACAGGAGGAGGTAAAGGGAATCCTGTGGGAGATGCTTTCATTCAACCCTTGGGAGTCCTTAATGGATATGTTTCAATGCTGTTCTCAAATTTTTAGGAAGATTAACAGTTAAAGTTTTTTTAAAGATGTTTTTGGTGTTCAAATAGATAAAAATGTTCTTGAAAGAAACAAGAGCTGAGTGACACATAGAACTGATATAAAAGAAGATTCCAATGCCTATACGCAGGGCAATAGGAGACTATTATATATAATTTACACACATATCATAAAAAAAGCCTAAGACCCTAGCTCTGGACTTGGGTTACTGATTCAAATGGCATTGCTTCTTCGTGCAGCTTATTAACTTCTATATTCCAACAAATCCTTCCTATTCCTGAATCAGTCATGTACAACTGCAGGATTGATTAACTGTACTTACTAAACTTTCTGTCCCATCTCTCAGCTTTCTATTCCCTGGGAACCTACACTTGGAGATGTTCTTCCATATCCAAGCATGCTCTAGACTTGATCATATCTGCCCACATCTTTGAAGTGTTTCTATGCTCCTAGATTGGCATGGCTTTGATAACATATTTTTTTAAAAAAATAACAAAACATTTTTTAGATGTTGATAGACCTTTTTATTTATTCATTTATTTATATGTGGTGCTGAGAATCGAACCTAGGGCCTCACACATGCTAGGCAAGCACTCTACCACTGAGCCACAACTCCAGCCCCTTGATAACATTTTTAATTGTGTATTCCATTCAGTTTGTTTCATAGGGTTGCTTTTCATTTCCTTTTACCAGCTTTTCCTTCCTTTGCCTTCTTTCTTCACTACTCACCTTACCACTGCCTCTCCACAAGCCTGTTTCCAGATTTAAACACATTCATGAGCATAAACCTGTGCCTACACAGGCACAGCAGGGTGAGGCAACTCATCTGAGACACATTCAGCAAGAAGTCATAACTTCCTGGTCCAGGAAAAGGCAGGTAGGACTTTTTAGCCACTGAATCTCTCTAAACTGGGTAGGTAGGATTTTTAGCCAGTGAGTCTCTCCAAACTGAGAGTAAATAATCTAAATCTTGAAATCCACTCTCAAAAAGAATTTATGGGGCTGGGCAGGTGGCACAGTGGTAGAGCACTTGCCTAGCATGTGTGAGGCACTGGGTTCGATTCTCAGCACCGCATATAAATAAATAAATGAAATAAAGGTCCATCAACAACTTAAAAAATATTAAAAAAAGAAGAATTTATGTTTATATTTAACAAAATCTTAAGGTAAGTAGAGAGTAATGTGGGTGAGGGGACATCAAAGAAATGCAAGAAAGAAAAATGTACTGAGGAACTGGATCTAAGCTGGGAGCTTTATACACACTAGTTCACATAATGCCTAAAGCAAAACTGTGAAGTAACTATCTTATCTCTAAAAGATAAAAATTTCAGAGAAGTTAATTAATTCTCCAACATTTTCCCTATTAGTAAGTAACAGAATCTGAAAGGAAGGCAGCTTGACTGATTTACAGCTCTTTCTACATGCTGAGCTTGGCCCTCACACCTAATGGGATGGACCCTGAAGATGCTTAAAATCCACAGGGGAGGCAAGATTTACACAGATAGAAAAGAAAAAGGAACGTCTCCTCAAAAATTAAAAATAACACTACTGTACGATCCCACAAAACTAATACTGGCTACATATAGAAAAGAAATGAAGTCAACATGTTTTTCCAGTTTGGATCTGGACTGTCCCCTAAAGACTCATGTGTTTAAAGCTTGGTCCCCAATGCAGCAATGCTCAGAGGTGGGGTTATAAAGAAGTGGTTGGATCATGATGGCTTTGATCTCCTCCATGGGTTAATCCACTGATGGGTTCATAATTGAATGAACTTTTGGGAGGTGACAAACATTGTAAAAGGTAGGCCCTTGTTGGAGAAAGTAGGTCATGAGCAGTTTTTCTCAACCCCTTCCTCTATCTTTTTCTTCCTGGCCACCATGAGCTCTGTTCTGCCACATGTTCCCTGTCATGATGTTCCTCCTTACCTAAAACCTGTCTTGATGGGATGAAGCTACCATGAACAGAAACCATGAGTCAGAATAAACCTTTCCTCCCTTTAAGTTGATTTTCTCAAGTATTTGGTCACAGTAGTGGAAAACTGACTAATACATATGTCAATGAGACGTGTGCACTCTCATGTTCATTGTAACACTATTCACAAGAGCCAAGAAATGGAAACAACTGAAGTGTCCTTCAACTGATAAATGGATAAAGAGAATGTGGTACCTATAAACAATAGACCAATAGAACTATTCGGCCATTTAAAAAAATAATGAAATCCTATCAGTTGCAGCAATGTGGATGAAACCAGAGATCGTTATTTTTTAAGTGAAAAAAGTCAGGCACAAAAATACAAGTACCACATAATTGCACTCATAGGGGAGAAGTAAAAATGTTACTTTCATAGAAGTTGACAGGAGAATAGGGTTACTATTCCACTGGGAGAATAGGGTGGTGAGGGTTGGGTTCGGGAAAATCTGATCCATGGTTACTAAATTAGAGTCAGATAAAAGTAAGTTGCTCTGGTATACTATTGCACACTGTGGTGACTATAAAGAATAATGTACATTCAAAAAGTTAGAAGAAAGGATTTTGAAAGTTTTTTTTTGGGGGGGGGGGAGTTACCGGGGATTGAACTCAGGGTCCCTTGACCACAGAGCCACATCCCCAGTCCTATTTTCTATTTTTATTTAGAGACAGGGTCTCACTGAGTTGCTCAGTGCCTCGTTTTTGCTGAGGCTTTGAACTCTTGGTCCTCCTGCCTCAACCTCCCAAGCCCCTTGGATTATGGGTGTGTACCACCACTCCTGGCTTGAAAGTTTTTATCCTAGAAAAATGATGAATGTTTGAGGAGATAAATACATTTAACCTGATTTAACCATTAGCAATGCATACATTAATTGGACATTACATGGTACCCTTTAGTATGTGCAATTTTTACGTTCATATCAGTTAAAAATAAGTGTATCTTAAAAAGTGCTAGCTTAAAAATCAAAAACAACGGACACAAGATAGGATAGAATCAAATACAAAAAGAAGATGATCAAGCATAGAATGCACGAACTGGGCAAAAAGTAAAGAAGATGGGCGCAGGTGAGCTTGATCGCACCTGCTGAGCTCATTAATAACTGACTTTTCTGTGCTGACAGATTTGGCTTCACTGGGCGACTGCCCCATGCACTTTAACCTGGCTTCTGAATGTTATTGTCCAGTACTAAGATCCACACATTCTGGTGCGATTTTTCATTCCCTAACACCAGTACCATCTTATCTTTCCTGAAGCCCTTCCCACAAACGCTAGCCATACTAGTAATCCTTGAAAAATAACAAGAAAATAGAATTCACAATTATTTAATGATGTCCGTACAGATGGCTGTGAATTCTATAGATCACCTCCTACTGAGGGTTGCAATGTTTATAGTAAAAAGGGATGAAAACAAATGTTTGCATCTGGTGCCTCACCTGTTAGAATAGCAGCAAAGAGTCCAAAGTGCAGGGACCTGCTGAGGGCCATCAGTGAGTGTCCAGTCTTTCCCTGGCAGAAACTCTTTTGGTGTACTGCGGCCCCTTTGAAATGGGGATATCAGTTTTCCTCACTCTCTTATCAAAAACATGTCCATTACTGAAACAGATAAAATTGTTTGAGTACTCATTTGAAATCCTTAACAGTCATTCCTGCTTTGGATCAGAAATATAGCCATTTAAAGTTATAGCCTGAAAAGAAGAAAAAGAAAGAAGAAAATAAATAATAGGGAAACTTCAACACACCTTGTTTCTTTCCAGGATTGTGACCTGAAGGCCCCTGTGTGTAGCACTGACTGGGAAAATATCTGAGTTTTCTTTCAGAAACCTCAGAAACCTCCCCAACATCTTCCTTTTGTTCCTAGGATCATTACCAATCAAAGGTTTTAAAGGAAGCAATTTTATTTTAGTTTGGTAGGATGAATTCAGGCCATCAAATAAAAGAAGGAATGGAAATGCACACTACCCTATCCTAACTACCCCCAATGCTAAGATCAGAATTCTTGCAAAGAATTAATAAATTAATTAGCATAATACTTAATTTAGCATAAATAATTCTCAGGGAGAAATGAGCCCCCACTTCCTACAGTAAAAAATATTTTAAATAATGAGTTCCAAGTGTAGTGGGGCTCTTGGAGTATGGAAATGGGGAGCAGATTCCAGGCACATACTGGTGACTTTTGTATAATACTGAAAAAGAAAGGAAGAAAGGAAAGAATAAAGGAGAGGGAGAGGGAGGAAAGGGTGGGGGAAGCACTGCATAGATAGCAAGGAACTTGTCCTTCAATGTTTTCTGGCATTCCATTCCTATAGTCTCTCTTATATTTCCCCTAAAATATTCATAAGTTTCCCTCAATAATAGACTAGTATAGTTTGAGATCAGTCTCAAGGATTGATAACCAAGGAAAATATTTGTAACCTGATTTCACTTCTTTAATAATATACCAATGGTTTGGGACAGGGAACTCTTTTGCCAACTATTTTGTTCTTCCATAAGTGTGTCATGGAATTATAATTAAAATCTGAAATATGCCCCATTCCTAGGATGTGTGCTTTGCCAGTTGTTTGTTTATTGAGGTGGGATCTGGCTATGTTCTCAGGTTGATCTTGAGGTCCTGAGCTAAGAGATCCTTCTGCTGCAGCCTCCAGAGTAGGTGTGACGACAGGCATGCCCCATCACCTGGCTAATGGTTATTGACTTGCTTTCTATTTGTTGTGGTGCTGGGGATCAGTTCAGGGCCACTCACGTGCTGCACACGTGCTCTGTGGCTGAGCTACATCTCCAGTCCCTCAACCAACTTAGACTGGCCTAATTGCTTTAGCACCACAGCCTGTGGGTGCCGACTCAACTGTTGAGCAAAACATAATTTAAAAAGCTAGAAAATGCCCATTCAGCAGTCGCAGGGAGGAGGAATAAAATGAAACTGTTTTATGCCACTTCCAAAAAACTCCTAGCTTACCTTTCCCTGCTCCTTGGGTTGGGCACAAGAAATGCAACTCCACAAGGCCCTGGAGCCCTTCTTGGGGAATGACTCTGGCCACTCCTTAGTCCTATGGGGAATCCCACAAGCACGTACATGGAAACTCTCCCCAGACTGTGATGCGAGTGTGTTGTGGTTTGAGTCCCTTTATGACTAAATGTAATGACTGGTATGTTTACAGAATTTCCTTTCTTTTTAGGGTCTGAGTGACTAGGAAGCATTGTTGAGAGTTTGCTGGTTTTGCTTTTGTTTTCAGCCAGGGTACCAGTCCTTCTAGAAATGCAGTGGCCAAGGAAAGGAAAAGTTGAAGAACAGTACCAGGAGGGGCTGAAAGTCCAGCTTGTGATTTTCCCTCCCTTCCCCACAGGGGCAACGCTTTCCCAAGCTGACAGTGCCATGGAAGCCTGGGTTCGTTATCTAGCTGGAGCGCCTTCCAAGAACAGCGGAGGGGGCTTAGGGTCTAAATGCACACGTCCACATCCTCAGCTGGCTCTGCAAGCTGTGTGGCCGTGGGGAACAGTAAATGCCAAGGTGTGTCAGGCCAGCAGCTGACCGTAAGCTGTGCTCGAAACACTAATGGCTGCTTGTTTTCATGCTGAAAATATGCACCTCCTGGAACCTCGCTCTCTGGGTCAGATGTGTGCGATGTGATTTACATTATGGAATGCAGGAGGCATGTGCTCACAAGCCCTCGGATCCAGGAATCAGGTTTCTTTTTTGTGTATGATCCCTACTGCCTTTTGCCTTTTGTGGTGACCTTAATTTTTTTTACCTTTTAAATTTTTGTCTTATTTTAGAGCAATTCATTTTCTATCATGCCCTCAACCCAGAATATCTGCATGGAAAGTAACTGCTTCCATTACCAAAAAGTTGTGGAGGCTCATTTCATAAGCTCCTTTTTCCTGTAACCTGCAAGCCCTTGCATTGGTATCCAGGAAGGGCTATTTGTGGGCAACAGCAAGGCAAGGAGACATCCACCTTGACATCCACACTGTGGCCTTCAGTCCTGCTAAGTGGTATGTGGGTAGACAGACATGGGTCTCAAGTTTCTCAAGAGACAAGGCAGATCTCATGGATGCATCATTCATATGATTTCTGTACATATCTTTTGCTTCCTCTTGAAGCTGTATCTGTTGAGGCTTCTTAGGTAGATGTAGGGCGTAAGGAACAAACGATGTGATCAGAAGTCAGGAAGCCTAGTCAGTTTCAAGCCCTCATTCTGCCACTCTAGTTCACTCTAATAGATTTGGGAATCTTATTTAACCTTCTGGGCCTTGGTTTGGCTTATCTGTTTATTTTTGTAGTGCTGGGATTGGAACCCAGAGCCTTGTGAACCTGAAGTATGTGCTCTTCTGTTGAGCCTCATTCCCAACCCTGTGGGCCTTGGTGTGGAGAAGTTTGGTTGGATTAAGAAGACTAACAGTTTTGGGAGGCTCTCTGGGTTTTCATTTTTCCCCCTATAGCCTCTTTCAGTCATTAATATGCTAAGGAGTATTATAAAAGTCCAAAATTGTGTAGTTTTTTGCAAGTTGGCGTGACTACTGAGCACTTTTTAGAGTCTATTTCAAGTGTTCTACAGAATGTAGTTTAGAAAACACCCTTCTAGAAGCAGAAGTTTCCTTCCCACTCTAAAGTTCTAGAAACCATCCAGGCATGATGGCCGACACCGGTAATCCCATCTACTCAGGAGGCTGAGGCACAAGGAACGCAGGTTAGAAGGCAGCCTTGGAAACTTAGCAAGACTTTGTCTCCAAAGAAAAAATGAAAAGATCTGGGGATGTAGCTCAGTGCTAGCACAGTGCCCTTGGGTTCAATCTGCACCACTTATTTATTTAAAAATAAAGTTCTGTGAATTTATAAAAGCAATGCAGAATTACACACCCTTAATGGAGATGTAAAAAGAGGCTCCCCTGATGATCCTTTTGTATCAGTAAAGGTTGTATTTTGCAGATAAAATTATTCACTCTACTTAGTTTAAACAGAAACATACTTCTTAAAATTAGTGCTTTTTACCATCTGTTTAAGGACCAAAGACCCAGTCATGAATGCTACCAAGGGAAACCTAGGAGAAATGCTCAATTACTTGAATTTTTCTAGCAAAAACATCTCTGCTGCTGCTGCCCACAGCTTGGCTCACGTGGTATTGGGAAACAGAAGTGAAAACGCTACTACCGCTGCACTGGAAGCACCACCAGTGCCAATGTGCTTGCTGAGAGTAGTTTCCCTGTGTGTGAAAATTACCTCACTTCACTTACTTCTGCCTCCAAAGAGCCCATTGTGGTAAGCAGAACTCCCATATGGTCCTAAGTCTCCTGCTTTCTGAAGCATAAACCCAATATAGTATCCTCTCCTCGAGGGAGAGCAAGATATGCGAATAAAATGGAATATCATTCCCATGAATATGTTTGTGATGTAACATTAAGAGATTTCACCAAGGTATTTAAGGTCTCAAGTCAGTTAACTGAATTATTCAAGCACAAAATCTTCTTGGGTGGGCCTGGTCCAACCAGGTGAACACTTAAAACAAGTCAGAGATTCAAAGTCAGAGATGCTTTCCTGATGGCCTTAAAGGGACACATTGTCATGTTGTTCAGAGAGCCATGGGACAGAGAATGTCAAGAGGCCTCCAGGATTTGGAATAGCCCCTGACTGACAGCCAGCAAGAAAGCAAGGAAGGACTGCAGGCCTACAATAGCACAGGAAACTGAATTATGCCAACAACAACCTGTATACTTAGAAAAGGACCCTGATGAAGTTGTTTCCTTGGTCAATGTCTTGATGTCAGCTTTGGTATACTTAACGGAGGATCCAGCCACTCCATGCCCCGATTCCTGATCTGTAGAAAATATGAGCCTGTAAATGATGTTAGTATGACCTGCTACACCTGTGGTAATTTGTGACACAATGCTATAGTTTGGATCTGGAATGTGCCCCCACAGGTCGATGTGTTAAAGCCTTGGTCCCAACTTGCAAAACTGGAATCTTTAAGAACTGGAACCTAGTAGGAATTCTTCCAGGACCATGGCCCCTTCCTCTTTCTCTTTGTATCCTGGACCATGAAGTGAGTGGTTTTTCTATCCCAGGCACTCCTCCCAGGATTTGCTGACATCGGCCCAAAGCAGTAGGTCCAACTGGTTATACACTGAAAACTCCAAGTCTGTGAATCAAAATAACCTTTTTCTCTAAGTTCATTGTCTCGGGTATTTGTTATAGCACAAAAATCAGACTGACGCGTAGCAATAGAAAATTAATATGTGCATTTACATGACAGAGCCCAGGTCATCACTCAAACTTAAACTGCAAGGGCTTCGGGGGCATGTCATTTTTTATTTTCCACACTTTGAAATTCAGTAAAAGAAGCCATAAATGACTAATGTTCGTATTGAGCGAGTCAATCTTTAGTGTCATTTATATCCTGCTTTTGGGAATTCTTTTTCAAAACATCTTTCATAGGCTGTATGATAGGTTAGAAAAATTCACTTCATTTTGTGTTGGTTGGTTTGAAGATTGCAAAGTTCAATCTATTCTGAGTAGTCAAAGAGAAATACTATTTCTAACAGTAAATCCCTACATGAATCAACTAGCGGTCTCAACTCATACACAGATATTCTTCCTGATTCTGCTGTCAAAAAAGAACAGAAGTTTCTCCATAGAGAAGACAGCTTCTTCAGGAGATTACTCCTACTCCAGGAATGGCCTCTATAATGGAATTCATCACAGGAGCTTTGCCACGACCCTGTACCTCTGCTTCCCAACATTAAGTATTTTGATGATGATTTCTCAGTGATTTTCTTATGGAGACTCAAACAAACCACCAATAAAACAGAGATAATAAGAGGATTTATTTTTTCAATCTTCCAGAAAAGAAGCATTAGAGCAAGTTTTATTTATCTGACAATCTGCTATTACTTCTCCCATGGACTCCCTAGTGTCCCAGCAAAGTAGAAAGGTTTTCTGGCAAAACTGAAATTGTTTTCCTTCTCTATATATATGTCCCCATTCACGTAATCCAATGGAGAGCGTATTTTCCCCTGCACATGAAAAGGGTTTCATGTATTTCTTACGTCAAGTACATTTTAACCATCTCCGTATGTCGTATTAATGCTCCCTGACCGAGCTTCCTCTCATTCCAGAACCACTAGTCGTGACAAAGCGTAAACAATAAGAGTGACATTTAAGCAACTGTGCTCTCCAAAAACAAAACAGAAAGCCCCATTTGCTTTACCTGGTGTTGCAATTTCCTAAATTTGTTCCTCTTAGCAAACGTGAAACCAGGTATTTTCCCCTGGGGAGGCTGAGCAACTTCTTACAAAACCATGCTTTGTGGCTTTCTCATGGGCCTGTCATTTCCCAAACAGGACAGAGGAACATCCCTTAATTTTTTACAGTTCTGAAAGTTTGCAAATGCCTTCAGAAAGTCTTGTCTCCTTCCATTTGAGTTTCACAACAGCCCAATAAATGTCAGGGCAGGTATCATTATTTCCAGCTTATAAATAAAAGAAACTTGCATTTCTAGAGTTACATAACTGGCCTACTCTATGGTAACCTATCATGCTGAGGTTAGAATACAGGTAGCTTTTTGTTTGTTTTTATTTTTGTTTTGGTGCAGGGGGTTGAACCCAGGAACCCACATGCCAATCACATGCTCTAGCACTGAGCTATTCCCCAAAGCCAGCCCAAGTCTTTTGATTGTAAATCAGGCAATCTTCTCCCAGGACTCCTGTCCTCTTCCGACCTGTCAGTGAGTGGATGAAAATAAAGATTCGATAGGCAATGGTTTCATGCAGTTCTCTGATCTTGCCCACCCAAACCTTTTCCACACTCATAAAATGCACATGTGACCATGGAGGACACAAACACAAGTTCCCAGGCAGAAATCTGGGTCTTGCCTACCTGGAAGTCTTCCCCTTTACCCTCCAAGATCTCCCATTCTTCCTCGTCTGAACCTCACTCCTTGCTGCTTACTTCTGGATTTGCTGCCTTCAGGCTTTTTTCTGTCTGAGTAGCATTTGGTCCTGTAAACTCTGTCAGACTGCCCACGCTGGTGAAGATAGTCCCTGTCTGTATCTGCTCCTCTCCTCTACCTATCCCATTATTAAAATCCCTGCTAAGGTGCCCATGACCCTCTCTAACATGAGCGCACTGAGGTATTTTCTTTATCTCATGTCCTCTATTGTTTAACACATTGCTGAGAAGGTTAGCATCAAAATGTTTGTGGAATTGGGATTTCTTAAAAAAGAATCTTTCATTTCACTTTAGTGAAAGTCAAGGGTCGAATGTTTTCTCTCCTATGCAGAAGCCAGAGAAAAATAAGGAAAATATGTGGAAAATTCCAAAGAAGTCAAGGGGAGATTAGTGAAGTTAGAGGAAAGGGAGAAGGGGAAGGAGGAAGGACAGGAAAAAGGAGGAACTGAGGAATGAAATTGACCAAATTATGTACGAATATACCACAAAGAATTTTACTTTTGTGTATATTTATAAAGCACCAATTTAAAAAACAATAAATAGAAGACCAGGACAGTACAGGAAAGGTGGGGAGCAGGTGGCAGTGGTGGCAGAGAGGAAGTACCAGAGACTGAAATTGAGCAAATCACATTCCGTGCGTGTATGAGTCTAAGTGAACCCCACTATCATGCACGAATACAACAGTGGTCCAGTTCATGCTTTGAAAATGGCCCTTGAGGCTCTGCCAGTGCAACTTATTTTTAAAAGCACCTGTTTCTCTTCCTCAGGATTCTCTTCCCTTCCCTAATCTCAGGGGAAGCAGGATTACCTTTCTTCCCCATCCTAGGCACAATCATCTGTCCCTGAGTACACACCCTCCACAGGAAGGAGAAATGCAGACTTTGAAGAGAGCACCAGATCACACAAATGACTGTCTCCCAAGTTAACAAGAGAATCAAAACTCCAGACAGAGAACACAGGGAATGTAGCCTTTGAGTCACCTCTTTAAAAGCCCCCTGTTCCTGGTGATGGGTAGAATCACAGCTTCAAGGATAGGAATCCCCCGTGCTTCTCCTTTGCTAGCAAAGCAATAAAACTTTTTTTTTTTCCCCTTTTTCTCAAAACCGTGTCCTTGTCATTGGATTGGCATTGGGGACAAGACCTGAGCATTTGGTAACATAACTATAACGCACTAACAATATTTTTAAAAAAGAGAGAAAGAAAAGAAAGGGAAAAAAAGAAAGACTGATTTTATTGGCTAAGAAACAGAAGCAAACAAAGGTGGTGGGGACCCTCTATTCAAACTTGCTCTGTGGGGATTAACAATCAAAGAATGAAAGAAATCCTCCTTTCACATTTTGCCATGGTTTGGACTGGAGATGGGAGTGGAGAACAGAGGGAATAATGCCAGTAATCTTTGAAAAGTCCTGCCTAGGGTCCTGGGATTAAGGGACACAATGTCAGGTACTGTGGTGGCCAAGGAGGTACTCCATTCTGTTCTTCTTTCCAGAGGACCTGCTTCAAGGAAGGAAGCAGACAGCCTCAAAATGCCACACTGGGACCAATGCAGCATTCAAGCCAGGTCACACTTCCCACTGGCTATTCCCAGACAATGACATGTCGTAACAGCACCAGGCCACTTCTGCCTGACATAGGACTCCTCTACTGGAAAACTAGCTTGTAGAGTCAGAGACCTCACTGGCCTGATTGAGACTCTCAGAACCTGTACTGTGGTCCAAGCCTCCTTCCAGCCCAGTTCTTCTTGCTCCCCTTCCACAGCCCCACATCAAGGGCTGAAGGCAGATCCTGCCTACTCATGCTCCCTCCTTCATCCTTAACAGATTTATTTCCCCCAATAAATCCCTGGTCCATCAAATCCCTTTTTGGGGAGATGATGTTGGGGATTGCCTAGCATGCACAAAGCCCTGGATTTGATCCCCAGCCTGCAAAAATATAATCCAAAAAATACAAATGGATTCTATGGTGCAAGTTTTACTATAAAAAACAATAATAAAATCATTAATTAAAATCATGGGATCAGATAGATAACCTGGATTGTTTCACTCATCACGTAGGGTAAGAATTGAAAGACTTTAGAAGACATGTTGTTGCAAGGTTTATAGTTTGGTCACCCTCTGCTGCCTCTTTGCCTCCAGCTTCCTCATTTCCTCCTTTCTCCATTGGCTTCAGCACTGGCCTGGATGAGCAGTGTGCCAACATTGCTTTTTTTCTCAGAATACAAGAATCGTGCCACCCACAGTCCTATGGCCAGAGGCCAGAGCACTGCCAGCAACACAGGCGTGAGTCAGGCTGCGGCTTGAGCTAGAATTCCTGGTCTAATTCTTTCTGATAGTTGGTCAGGTGTTGCCAGCATCAGCAGCATGAGAGCAAGGATGTGGTAGGAAAGGAGCGTGTGGTGGGAAAGTGGGAAACCTCAACTCCTGGTCCGACTGCTTCCTAGATGTGGGACCATCAACATGTCTCCTAATCAGTGATTGTAAGAACAAAAATGAAACCAAAGTCTGGTAGTTTTAATTTCTGTTAGTGAGGGGAAAGAGACATTCCCTTACGTCCTGAGTCAGAGCAGAGATGACAAGACTTTCTGCAGAGCAATTTGGCAGTAATTATCAGACTTAAGAATGCCCAGACCTGTGGCCTAGTTACTCCTCTTCTGGAAATTTAGCCTCAGGAAGTAATTAAGAAAGTGCAGAAAGACATATGGAAAAGGATGTTTACCAGTGTGCTGTTTGTAATAACAAAATATTAGAAATAACCAAAGGTCCAATAATGAAAATTGACTAAATAAATTATAATACACTCACATAATAGGATACTACATTGCTGTTTTTAAAATGGGAAAACAATTATAATGCTCCAATGGAAATGGTGCATTAAAATGGTGCATTAAAAATATAAAAAAATAAATAAAGTAGAAATTTAAAACTAAAATAAAAGTGTGAAAACAAAATAGCTGTAAGTACACATTGATGTATAAAATATAATTATCAAGTGTACAAGCAAGTCACAAATTTGTATATATGATAATACACACATACTTATATAGAGAAAAAAGGGGCAAGGTGTATAATTATATTCACCAAGGTGTCCAAAGAGTTAATTCAGAGTAATTTTACTTTATTTTTATTTTTATTCATTTATTTTTGGCCAAGCTGGGGACTGAAGCCAGGGCCTCACACATGCTAAGCAAGTGCTGTCACCAAGTTACACACGTCCCAACCTCTGTCTGTGATTTTCAATTTTCCTATAATGTTTCAGTATTTCTATTGTAATGAGGTTTTCTTCACTAACTTCATTGACTTCATTGTTAAAAAGTTAGATAAAGGAGTCTGGAGTATGGGTGGGTCAGTGGTAAATCACTTGCTTAACATGTAAGCCTCTGGGTTCTATCTACAGCCCTTCATAAAAATAAATAAATATAAATGATAAAGTACGTAGACATTAAAAAATGACTGGGTTGCAGTGGTGCACACTTGTAACTCCAGCTACTTGGGAGGTTGAGGCAGGAGAATGGAAAGTTTAAGGCCAATTTGGGCTACTTAATGGGATCCTGTTTCTAGGTTAAAGAAAAAGGGTTTGGGATGGAGATGAGGGGTAGAGTGTCCCTGGCTTCAATCACCAGTATCACACACATACAGAAAAGCATAAAAGTAAATTAGATAAAGTATAAAAAAATGTAACAATTGCTTTACAAATCATCATTATGTTCTAGTAGCTTCTATAGAGTTTTCTTAAGGCATACACAGGTGAATTATGAAATAGCCCAGGCTTCATCATGACAGTGATGTATTTTTCACTATAAATTTATGGCTGAAAATTTCCTTTTTCCATGACAAAAGACTGGTAACACTTAAAATCCTGAAATGTTCTCTAAAGTTTCATGAAAACGAACATTTTTGGTAAACTTGAGGTTGATGAAGACAATGATGATATTCACAGGTGACAGTAATATTGTAGAAGGGGGAAAAATCTGATCCATTCATCTTTCCATAACATGACTATCAGATTTTATCCCCAAAATACATGGCTTATAGAGTTTTAAAGCAATTATCTCACTTGCAAATGAGAAACTCCAGTTGTATCGCTGGTTCCAGCAAAAACGTTCAGCAGAACCTCAGACAGGCACAGCTTGTCTGTGCTTGATTTAATTCATCTATGAAATGAACATCGTGTTGGCAAACCTTTAAATGAAGTTTAGCTTATGAACATAAAACTCCTATAAGCCTCCTAAAATATGAGAAGGAGGAGAATTTGGAAAAGGAAGAGAAGAAAGCTTTGATGATTCACTGAAGAGAATTTCATAGCTGCTCTCAATGAGATACTACAAAATGTCTTTAATGAGCCAATTCCAGTGCTTTGACTCCAGTGAATTACTCTGCTGGTGCTGAAATTTGTACTACTGACATTCACACCAACTTATACACACCACTACTTTTTATTTGAATCTAATCTCTTAAAGAAATGTTTAGTTAACTTTAATTTAGATGTCATTTTTCTAAACAATACATAGGCTTTTAATGTAAAACTATCTAAATTATTGTTACTCATTTTTCAAATACTGAATTACATTTTATTGAATTGTTAACACATATAAATATATAGAAATAACTGATAAAAACAAATTCATGTCTGTACTCATTAAATTGTATCATTTGTCTGCTTTCCAAATGAAATAGTCACATACAGTTGGCTATGAGATTTCACATAATAAATATATCAGGTCTGAATCTACATTGAGATAGTACACTATTCACTGTTAGAAGGTATATTAATTATTTTGGAAAATTAAGACAATATTTTCTCCATTTTCCCCAATCCCCATGAATTTGCAAGGGATGATGGTTTATACTATGGTTTGAATGTGTCCACCAAAGTTCATGTATGGTCAACTTAATTCCCAGTGCAATAGTATTGAGAGGAGGTGGGACCTTTAATAAGTGTTTAGGGTATAGAGTTCTACCCTCATGAATGCATTAATGCTGTTATCTAGGGATTAGGTTCCTGATAAAAGTACTACTCTGCCCCTTTCCCATCCCTTTCCTTCCCTCATCTCTCTCTCTCTCTCTCCCTGCCCCCCCTCCCTATCCCTTCCTCTTTCTCTCTCTCCCTGTCCCCTAAATCCCATACTCCATACTTTGCCTTCTGCAACAAAAAGGCCCTTGCTTGAACTTCAAGAGAAGTTCAAGTCTCCATATACTTTCCTTTATTATATGCCTTAGTCTATTGTTTGTATTTTCATATTCTTAATAAAGTAAGAATTTATGCTTACTGTGTCCAATTCATTCTGAAAGGTGCTACATAAAATATATAATTAAGCCATCAAGAACTTTCCATTGAGTATGCAGTAAAGATAGATACAAAAATCTCTCAATACAAGTAAAGTATTATCAGGAGTGTTAAATAAAGGAATGTCAGTAGTGTTAAAGAAAATAAAAATAGCTCACAAAAGGAAGATGAGACTTCCAATGCTCAAATTGAATAGAACTTTATGTGAAAAGTTCAGCTACATTTGCTAGTACATAAGAAGTACTCTGTAAATGTCAGGGGATTTTTCTCTCTTGATTTTCTTCCACTGGAAGTTTCGTGAATAAGGTGAGTGATAAGCTTTAAAAGATAATATGTGGATAAACAAAAAGAAATGCAATAGGCATTAAAACAGAAAATTGTTAGGACAAAAAGTACACAAAAGGAGGGTAATATATACCAACTTAACATACTGACCCCTTCCATTGGAAAGGAGGTGCTAGTAATGGAGGAATGAAATATATAGATGGGAGACCAGTGAGCTTTAATGTTTGAACTCTGAACTAGTAGTCATCTATATGTCCTTACTATGCACTGAATATCTATCAAATGCATATTATATCTAGGATGAGTAACTGACCTTATGAAGACCTCTGGTCTTCTATTAATTCCTTGCTTAATAGCTCCTTCCTATCTTCACTTCCTAATTATTCCATTTAGATTTCTTATTGAACATTCTAAGTTCTCTTATCAATCCTCTGACTTCTCCTGCCCCATTGTCTTTCCACAGCATCTACTTGATAAAACCTTAGATCGACCCAACTGTTTGCCTTTTCCATGCCATTTTACAGGTCTGGTTCTGTGTCACATGCTGCAGGACAGAAGTAAAAATTGGGCAATTTGCTGTTATAAATCCATGAGGACTGATCTTAGCTGGGCTCTTCAGACAGCTCTAACACTGCCATGCTTCCTTTGTACCCTCCCATTTCCCACAACTGTTTTAAACTCTCCCTCCTCCCCTCAAGTCTCTGATAGCCGCACTTCACCTTGCACTTCCTTCAGATAACCTTTCCTCTCACCCCACTCAGAAATGGAAGCCATCATAAGGGAACTTCCTAACTTCTGACTACCCAATCTACAAAATACACATTTGTATTCAATCCTCCTTTTCTCTTCTTATATTTAAAAATAACATTATTCATCATTTATTTAAAACCAAGTCTTCAAAGTATGCTATGAATTCCATCCTAATGTTCTCAACTCTAATTCAAAACTAATCCCTATCTTATATATTCAACATTATCTCTTTGACTACTCCTCATCAAAATTTACACAAGTCCAAATCTTATGACAGGCAAAAGGGGGACTTCCCTCCTTTTGAATCCTTCAATTCAATGAGCTTGTGTTCCTCATTTTTTCATTGCTATGACAAATATCTGAGAAAAACAACTTTGAGGAAAAAAGATTTATTTTAGCTCATGGTTTCAGAGGTTTCAGTCCATGGTCAACTGGCCAAGGAAGAAACATCATGGCAGAAGAAGATTGATTGTGGCAGAGAAAAGCTGCTCTGCTCCCAGAACTGGAAAGCAGAAAGAGAGGGAGAGGAAGGGTCAGGGGCAAAATATAGTCTCCAAGGGCATGACCTCAAGAACCCAGTCCCTTCTACTAGGTCCCACTTCCTGCACTTTTCACCAATTCCCAATAGTACACTGTCAATGGATTTATCCACTGTGGTCAGATACTTCCTGATCCAATTACTCCTTAAAAGTCCCTACCTATGAACATTGCAGCCTAATGAAGACCAAATCTTCAATGCATGAGTTTTTGTGGGACTTTCCAGATCCAAGCCATAAAAATTCCACAGCATTTCTGTTCATCATAGTCATCTTCTTGAAAAATTTGACTGTAAATTGTTCCTATTTCCCACTCATGGACTTCAGTCTATCATAACCTGGACTTCTCTGCATTGATTCTACCAGAAGTGTTTTCAAGATTACCAAAATCTATATATAACTAAATGCAGTGAATATTTTTAGCATTTGACACTACAAGACAGTCCTTAAAATATTCTGTTTGTGACTTCTGTCTCCTCACTTTTCTGGTTTACTACTTAACATTTCTGATTTCCCTTCTCCAATCTCCTTTACAAATTTCTCTTCCTATCCCTACCCCTAGAAAGTAAACATTAACCTTTTTTGTTTTGCATACTTTCTTTGGGTTATCTTATTTATTCTTAGGATTCCAAAATAACCCAAATCTTTAATCTGCCTCTTCTGTGGTCTTCAGACTCATATCTTTAAATATCTTCTATCTGGGCATGGTGGTGTATGCCTATAATCCCAACTACTTTGGAGGATGAGGCAGGAAGATTGTCAGGCCAAGGCCAGTCTGGGAGACATAACAAGACCGAGTCACAAACAAACACCTTTAGCTTTAACTGCTTTTTCAGGCTTTCCAAATGGATTTCAAGCACCCTGCTTGAAATGGATCTTGCCACAATGCTTGATGTGGATATGAGGTGTCCCTAATAAAACTCATGTTAGTGCACAAATGGTCAGAGGTAAAAATGATTTGATTATTAGAGCTGCAATTTCATCAGTAAATTAATCCACTTGAATTAATAATTTGAATTAACTACTGAGTGGTAACTATAAGTAGGCAGGGAGTGGCTGGAAGAAGGTGGTCACTGGGGGTGTGTCGTTAGACTATACCTGTCCCTAACTCCTTACTCTCCCTCTTTCTCTCTCTCTGTTCCTGGCTGCATGGGATGAACAGATTTCCTTTTCCACACCCTTCCACCATGATGTTCTTTCTCACCCCTGTGTAAAGCAATGGAGTCAGCCAACCATGAACTTAACCTATGAAACTGTGAGCCCCAGATAAACTTTTCCTCCTCTAAGTTTTTCTTGTCAGGTACTTTAGTCACAGTAGTGAAAATATGACTAACACAAATCTCAAACTCAACATAGGCCCCAAACTCAAATCATCTGCCTCATCTTCCAAGCAACTTTCCTCTGGAGTTTCCTTTCTAAGTGAAGGCATCATCAAACATCTGGCTGTGTGTGCATCTGGATCCAAGAGTCAGACTCTCTCTTATCTCTCTC
>JAJEJO010000457.1:1104505-1153140 GCA_020662805.1 Glaucomys volans | reverse complement strand
ACAAAAATATATTAATATGTTTGTCAACAGAAATGTGAGAGCTAGGGCTGGGGGTATGGCTCAGTTGGTAGAGTGCTTGCTTTGTAAGCACAGGGCCATGGGTTCAATCCCCAGAACTGAAAAACCCAAAAAAAAAAAAAAAAAAAAAAAAAGTGAGACCTATTAAAAATTAAAATTAAAATACCACTGAAGCAAAAAATAGCCTTTCTACAAATAGAAGGACCATATTATTGTGTAAGTTAATATGTAAATTTAATAAAATCTCAATGAACACTTAACAGTTTTAAGCAATATCACCTAATTCTAAGTTTAGTGAAAAAAATAAACATAGAAGTGGGACTAGCACTAAAACACATTAAGGCATTTTTAAAACCCTAAACAATTTAAGAGTATCACACTGATCTATTAGCAAAACAGAAAACCCAGATGTAAGTACACTCAGATACACATAGAAATTGAATGTATAAAGAGTACATCATCTCAAATCACTGGGAAAAAATAGTTAATAAATGTTATAGGGATAAATAAAGTAATATCCCTGCCTTAACTCATATACTATGATAAATTCCATATGTACCAAAGATACTTTTTAAATAACACAACCATTAAATAACAAGAAGAAAACTTGAAAATGTTTTCTTTACAAATCTGGAATTAGCAAGAACTATCTAACCTTTCATGACTCAAAATTCCCACATCATAAATAATTTCACTGGTACTTTTTGTTCCATAAAAATCAAATTTTTATGGAGCAAAGCATCACAAACAAACTTTTTTAAGAAGACAACTAAGGGAGATATTTACAGCTCATATCACAAAGAGTTATCCTTCCTAATATGCAAATTGACAAAACCATAACCCTTTTGAAACATAGTAAAAAGAAATAAAATTGGCTATTACTAAAAAAGATAGTCAACTTCACTCATTAAAATAGAGAAATGTAAATTAAAACTGCAGATGAAAGACCATTTTCTCTTTCTCCATTGGCAAAAATCCAGTTAGCTAATTTACTCTATTGATAGGACTCTGGAGGGGAAAGCATTTTTTCATGCATTCTGACAGCAGTGTGTCACCCAGAATTATTGTGTTGTGGTCTATTTGGTTCCTGGAATTGAGAAGGATTTGTTTGACATAAATGGATGCACCATTATTTGGGGCACAAATATTTATGATTGTTATGTCTTCCTGATATATGGTTCCCTTAAGCAGTATGAAATGTCCTTCTTTATCCCTTCTGATAAATGATCTTTTGGCTAACTTTGGCTTGAAGTCCATTTTATCTGATAGAAGAATGGAAACCCCAGCTTTTTTATTGATTCCGTGTGCATGGTAGGTTTTTTCCCATCCTTTCACCTTTAGTCTGTGGATGGTTTTATTCTATGAGATGAGTCTCTTGAAGGCAGCATATTGCTGGGTCTGCTATTTAATTTAATCTACCAGTCTATGTCTTTTGACTGATGAGTTTAGGCTGCTAATATTTGGGATTATTATTGAGATATGATTTGTATCCCCAGTCATTTTGGCTTATTTTTGGTTTTTAACTTGACTTGATTTCTCCTTTGATTGGCTTTTCCTTTAGGATAGTTCCTCCCATTGCTGACCTACATTATTGTTTTTCATTTCTTCCTCATAGAATGTTTTGTTGAGAATGTTCTGTAGTGCAGGCTTTCTATTTGTGAATTCTTTCAACTTTTGTTTATTATGGAAGGATTTTATTTCATCTTCAAATCTCAAGGTTAGTTTTGCTGGGTATAAGATTCTTGGTTGGCAACCATGTTCTTTCAGAGCTTGAAATAAGTTGTTCCAGGCCCTTCTAGCTTTTAGGATCTGGGCTGAGAAATCTGCTGATATCTGTATTGGTTTCCTCCTATATATAATCTGATGCTTTTCTCTCACAACCTTCAAAATTCTATCATTATTTTGGATGTTAGGCATTTTCATTATTATGTACCTTGTTGTGAATCTGTTGTAATTTTGTGCACTTGGTGTTCTGTAAGCCTCTTGTATTTGTTTTCCATTTCATTCTTCAAGTTTGGGAAATTTTCTGATATTATTTCATTGAATAGGTTGTTCATTCCTTTGGTTTGTATCTCTGTGCCTTCCTCAATCCCAATAATTCTCAAAATTTGGTATTTTCATGGCATCCTGTAGTTCTTGGAGGCTCCATTCATGATTTCTTACCATCTTATCTGTTTGGTCAACTTTATTTTCAAGATTATTTTTTCTTCATTGTCTGAGGTTCTGTCTTTCAGGTGATCTTGTCTGTTTGTGATGCTTTCAATTGAGTTTTTATTTAGTTTATTGTTTCCTTATTTTCAAAAATTTCTGTTTGTTTGTTTGTTTGTTTTTTCAGAATCTCTATCTCTTTATTGGAATGATCTTTTGCTTCCTGAAGTTGCTCTTTCAACTGCTTATTGGAGGAATCATTCATTGCCTGCATTTGCTCTCTCATCTCATCCTTTGCTTCACAAATCATTTTATTAAATATGTTCTGAACTCCTTTTCTGACATTCATTCTACTATGCTGTCACTGGATTCTGTTAATATACAATCTTGTTTTGTTTGGAACATTTTCTTCCCTTGTTTTTTCACGTTGTTCATGTATCTTCCCCCCTAGCAGTGCAGACCTGAGGTGTTACAGTTTCCCTCTTATTGGCTTATAGTGATCCTGCAGGTTTCCAAAACCTCTTCTTTAAGAGGGAGATCAATATTAGCAGCACTCTGTTTGATAGAGAACAAGGACTTTGGGTTACTTACCCCAGGAGTCCCCTGTGTTTCTCCTTTGCTAGCAAAGCAATAAACCTTCTTTTTCCTTTTCCTCAAAACCATGTCCTCAGATGGGTGTGGTGGTGCATGCCTGTAATCCCAGCCACTCAGAAGGCTGAGGCAGGAAGATCCCAAGTTCAAAGCCAGCCTCAGCAAAAGTGAGGTGCTAAACAACTCAGTAAGACCTTGTCTCTAAATAAAATACAAAATAGGGCTGGGGATGGCATAGGGACCAAGTACCCCTGAGTTCAATTCCCTGTACCAAAGTAATTAAAATTAAACAACCATGCCTTCATTATTGAATTGGCATCAGGGACAAGGACAAAGCTTTTGGCAACAAAACTGAGATTATTGTATCAACTACAGATTGCCTCTAGCACACCCAGAGGAAACATAGAAAGCAATGAAGATGTAAAGGTCTAAGAAAGTAAGTTCAAGTGGAGGCTAAGAACTATTTGAGTACTGTAAAGGAAGTTTATCAGAGATTTGCATAGAGAACAATTCCTCGATAAGGAAATGCTTAGGGGCAATTCTAGTGGATTAGAGTCTGTTTTCCTAAGTTTAGAAGGAGACTTTAGATTGTAGCCTAATTGAAATTATCTATAACACCTTGCAAGTTGAATACAGGAAAACACTCTACACAAAACTAAGTCATTTGGAGAGAGAAAAGAGGGAACATGGAAAATCTGACCAGAAGAAGTAGAGCTTATCCAACCCCTTAATTTACAAATGAGGAAATTGGTTCTAAGAAAATTTAAATGATACAGAAGTTCACTTAGCAAATTACTATCTGGGGATAAGACTGGTCAGTAATGAAAGGAATGTCCACCCAAAGTGATGGGAGGTCTCACAGAGGTATTTGGAGCATGCTAGGTTTATGCACGCAGTGAAACTGTTTTTAGGGTACATATAGTATGTAAATCTATTTTAAAATTCAAAAATCTACAAAATCAACTTTAAATATTATGATAAATATAACATGGAAAAGGAGAATATTTTCAATTTATGCCATTGCACAGGCTTGCTAAGGTTGCATGTGCTATGTAGACAAATTCCCTTGTCAATGTAAAGCAATTACCTGAAAAAAAATAAGGTTATCTATACCATTCAGTAGAGAGTTGGCTCAAAATATCCAAATCTAGCAATTGCCTTCATTCTCCATTTTACTGCCACATATTCTTTTAAAATCCCTGAAATAGTCTGTACTGCTATTTTGCTGATTTCATCATACACACAAAGATAAAAAGATTTAGTAAAGACAAATTTCTGTCTTTACCTGAGCAAGAAAAAAAAGAAATGTTCTAACTTGAGTCACATGTTAACCTGAGGAAATGGGGTGGGGGAGTCTCCATATCCCTTAGGAGACTTCTCACTTACTGCTTCCAGGAGGGAGGTGTCTGAACTGCCATTCAAGATGCCCCTCCCACTAAGATGGCGGTAATTCCAGAGTTAGGTGGAGAAGTATAGGTCAAATGCTGTGGAAGGAATAGTAACAGTGCTGGGGATTGAAGGAACTTCTTGTATGTGATTTACACTCCATTTTGACTTGTTTTGAGAAGTAACTAGGATATTATTTACTTAGGCTACTGAGTGAAGTTTGTGTGGCTCTCTTGGCTCATTACTTATTGGTCTTGAGTAAATAGATCTTTTTCTCAGTTTTTTCTTTAAAGTGAAAAAAATATTTCAGTAATTCAATTCATCTTGACTCCTAAGAAATTATCTTATTCTAATTCCTTCTCTAAAATATGGTGAACTATGAAGAAGAAAACTCAACCATCCCACATGATTGAACTGTTTGGGCTGTTACTTTATTAATGAATCTACTTATATGCTTAGGCAGGGGAATTCTTTGATGTTTAACTTAAATTGATATCTTTGAATAATTTATTCTTTTTTTCCAACCCAGTATATTCATGTTGGTGTGTAAACTTATTAAAGCCACAAATGCCTTCTGGAAAAGCAATTTATCAAGCTCTAGTCCCATCCTGAAGAATGGTAATTATCAAAATCTTCAAGAGGGAATATGCAGGTGTTAAAGTGGTCCACTTTATGTTTTGAATACAGCTGTTGCTGCTCAGTTGCTGTGATTTATTTTAAAAATGGACATGTTTCCCTTCCTCTCTCCCTGCTCCTCCCTAATCTCTCCCCCTCCCTCATCTCAGGGGAAACAGGATTATCTTTCTTCTCCATCCTAGGCAATTATCTGTCCTTGAGTACACACCCACCATAGAAATGAAGTAATCCAGACTTTGGGGATGGTACCAGAAGATTTCAGAAATGACTTCCAAATTAACAAGGGAATTACAACAGAGAACACGTGGAATGTAGCCTTTGAATCACCTCTTTAAAAGCCCCCTGTGCCTGCTGATGGGCAGAATGACAGCCTTTGGAACAGGAGACCCCGGTGTTTCTCCTTTGTTAATAAAGCAATAAATCTTCTTATCCCATTTGCTCAAAATTGTATTCTCATTATTGAATTGGCATCCGGGACAAGGACCTAGCTCTCGGCAACATTATCAGCAATGAACATTGAGTTTCTCCAGTGTGTTGGTAATCTCTGTGTAGATTACCAGAGCAAGCATGCTAGAAGCCAGAGAGACAATCACAAAATGTGTCCCCTTCCTAGTTTCATTAGTGAAAAGAGATATGTGCACAAAGAAAATATAAGAACAGAAATAACAGTAGAAGGTAACCTACCTCAGAGTCAATGCTAAGACTATAAAAGGTACAGTTGTTCATAAAACAAAGAAGGTAGAAGTCAACAAGGGCTGAAGAGCTAACCATTTCTGTTAACCTTGAATTAGGGAAGTCCTAAGTAGAGTTTCCCAAGAATCTTTAACATGCATTCTCCCTGAGCACTTTCTTCCCATCCCTTAAGTGACTGCTGATCTGGATATGGTGGGTGTAGGTAGAGGAACACAAAGGTAAGAAGTGATTACCTTTCATTTCTGAATGGCAAGTCAAACCTATAGGATTATGTTTGACTTTCTCTTCAGTCTGCCTCAGGCAGGAAAGCAACTGCCTTCAGCCTTCGTGCTTCATTTCGGAGTTTTCAGTATCTCCTAAAGATAGGTCCTCTGCAGCAACACGGTGTGAAAGTTGTATCAGTTGGGACCCTGGGGGTGGCTGGCAGATGGATGCACGTCCTCCAGTACACGTAAAGCATGGCCAGAACCTCAAGAGTAAAAGAAAGCACCTTAAGCCAGTCATGGTGGTGCAGGCCTGTAATCCCTGACACTAGAGAAGCAAGGCAGGAGAATCACAAGGTCAAAGGCAGCCTCAGCAATTTAGTGAGACCCTAAGCAATTTAGTGAGACCCTATCAAAAAAGAAAAAAAAAGAACGGGGGATGTTGCTCAGTGCTTATCACCCCTGGATTCAATCTCCAGTACCAATAAAAATAAAAATTAAAAATTAAATCCCCATAATAACTTTGTAAGGTAGGAATAGGGATGGTATTTTTTGTATTTCATAAGTGGAGAATAAGCAAACAGGATTGAATGATTCAGAAAGCAGGGACTGGGGATTTGTTACCGAAAGCTGAGTCCTTGTTCCCAGTGCCAATCCAATAACAAGGACAAAGTTTTGAGAAAAAGGAAAAAGAAAGTTTACTGCTTTGCTAGGAAAGAAGAAATACAGGGGACTCCTGTAACAGAGACTGTGATTCTGTTCATTATGGAGGACAGGAATTTTTTTTTTTTTTTTTTTTTTTTTTTTTGGTGGGAGAAACCAGGGATTGAACTCAGGGGCACTCGGCCACTGAGCCACATCCCCAGGCCTATTTTGTATTTTATTTAGAGACAGGGTCTCACTGAGTTGCTTAGCACCTTGCCCTTGCTGAGGCTGGCTTTGAACTCTCGATCCTCCTGCCTCAGCCTCCTGAGCCACTGGGATTACAGGCATGCACCACTGCAGGATTATTTTTTACAAAGGCAATTCAAAGGCTGCATTTCACCTGTTCTGTTTGAGTTGTAATTCACTTCTTAATTTGGGAGATAGTCATTTCTGAGACCTTCTGGTACTATACCCAAAATCTGGATTACTTCCTTCCTGTGGTTGGGTGTGTGCTCAAAGACAGATACCTCTGCCTAAAATGGGGAAGAAAAGTAATCCTATTTCTTGAGATTAGGGAGGGAGAGGTTAGGGAGGTACTGGCAGAGAAGAGAGAAAAAAAAATCCTTTTTAAAAATAAGTTGTAGTTACAGAGCAAGCAAGGGCTATATTCAAAGTATTATCTAGGACACTATTACAGATTGACTTTCAATAACCCTTGCATTTGGAACCAAAATGTGTATGGACACTTGCAGTTTAGATTTTTTTCTTTTTTTTTACCCACTAATCCTTGAAAGGAGGCAGGGCATTATTTTCTTTCTTTCTTTCTTTCTTTCTTTCTTTCTTTCTTTCTCTTTCTTCCTCTCCTCCTCCTCCTCCTCCTCCTCCTCCTCCTCCTCCTCCTCCTCTTCTTCTTTTTCTTCTTCTTCTTCTTTTTCGAGACTTGTTTTGTGGGGATAAGGTATTGAACCCGGGGCACTATACCACTGAGTTACATTGTCAGCCCTTTTATTTTTTATTTTGAGACAGTGTTACTGAAAGCTTCATTTTATCCTTGTTAATAACCCTATAATCTGGACACTGTTTTGAGAAAAAAGGAGAAAAGATTTATTACATTTTTAGCAAAGGAGAAACACAGGAGCTCTATCCCAGAGGCTGATTCTCCCCATCAGGGGGAACAGGGCTTTTTAAAGAGTGATTCAAAGGCTATGTTCTATGCTTTCTCTGCCCCAAGTTGTAATCCACTTGTTAATTTGGGAGGTAGTCATTTCTGAGATCTTCTGGGGCTATCCTCAAGTCTGGATTACTTCATTCCTGTGGTGGGTAGGACAGATAACTCTACCTAGGATGGGGAAGAAAGGAAATCCTGTTCCTCACCACCCCCCCCCCCAGATTAGGGAGGATCTGGGAAATAGGAAGAGAAAGAAACATGTCCATTTTGAAAATAACTTGCAGTCTGGGGTTGTAGCTCAATGGTAGAGCACTTGCCTAGCATGTGTGAAGCACTGGGTTCAATTCTCAGCACCACATATAAATAGATAAAATAAAGGTCCATCAACAACTTAAAAAAATGTATAAAAAAACCAAAAAGGTGACGTGGCAGAGCAGCAAGGGCTAACTTCAAAGCATAAAGTGGACCACTGTTACAATAGGATCTCTCTACATTGCCCCAGCTGGCCTTGAATTTGAGATCCTCCTGCCTCAGCTGCCAGAGTGGCTGGGATGACAGGCATGTAATCCTTAGCTAGGGATCAATTTAGTAAAGGAATATAAAAGTGCTTCAAATAAATTTAACACTTTGCAAGTTCTAGAGTTAAAATGAAAAATAAATAGTATAGCATAGTCACCTAGCTTTAAAATTTAAAAAGGAATATAGTATCATTGAAAAATTATAACACAAACGGTGTGACTCTACTTCATGTACAACCAGAGAAATGGAAGTTGTACCCCATTTGTGTACAATGAATCAAAATAATAATAATAATAATTAAAAAGAAAAATTATAGTTTACTTATGACACTATATTTACATCAAAGAATTGAGTAGGAAGGATAACTTTGTTTTCCACTTTGTGCTCATCAAATCTTCATCTACCACAAAATCTAGGCAGGCGGACACATTCCCACACTCATGGTTGCTGCTTATCTGATAATACGGTTGTATTCATGCTATTTCCCTCCACTTTCTTTACTACCTTGAACTCTTTTTTTTTTGGTATTGGGGATTGAACCCAGGGGCACTCCACCATGAGCTACATCTCCAGCCCTATTTTATGTTTTATTTAGAGACAGGTTCTCACTGAGTTGCTTAGGGCCTCGCTAAATTGCTGAGGCTGGCTTTGAACTCGCAATCCTCCTGCCTCAGCCTCCCAGGTGCTGGGATTACAGGCGTGCGCCACCGCACCTGGCTGCCTTGAACTCTTAAAATTAAGATGACTTGAGTGTACAAAACTATATTTTAAGAAAGTAAAATTAACCTAAATTTTCCTTAGAAGATACTAATCAAAATCTTGAGTGAATTCCATGTATGATGCTGTTAGTCATTTTAATTTTATCTCCTAATAGAGTAAATGTATTTATTTTCTCTCCTGCTCTTAAAATTGCCTTTGGTTTTTGTTCTTATTTATGAAATTACAGTAAAACTAAGAATACAACCAACAGTTATTGAATGTTTAATATGTACCAGTCACAGAATGAAATGTTTATTGTTTCATTTTACAGGCATCTCATTTATTTATCCCGTTGTATAATGAGGAAAATGAGGTCAGAGAGGTAGAGTAACTTGTCTAGTGTCACATCATTAGAATTAGAACAGAGCAGTAGACTCCAAGTGTATATTACATTCATGGCACAATACAGTCTCTCAGTCTCCTTCCAATCTTTTCAAGTCAAGACAGGTAAAATTGCTTTATTCAATAAAAGTCATCTTTTTTTTTTGTACTGGGGATTGAAGCCAGGGGCACTTAACCACTGAGCCACATCCCCAGCCCTATTTTGTATTTTATTTAGAGACAGAGTCTCACTGAGTTTCTTAGTGCCTTGCTCTTGTTGAGGCTGGCTTTGAACTTGTGATCCTCCTGCCTCAGCCTCCTGAACCTCTGGGAGTATAGGCATGCTCTACTATGCCCAGCAAGGTCATCCATCTTTTCCTTTTTTCTTTTTTTTAATTTGTGGTATTGGGGATTGAACCCAGGACTTCACCCATTCTAGGAAAGAGCTCTCCCACAGAGTCACTATCCCCAGCATTTTTAAATTTAAAAATAAGTATATGTATAGATACATATATTTTTGAAACTGGTTCTTAGTAAGTTGCCCAATCTGGCCTTGACCTTGTAATCCTCCTGCCTCAGCTTTCTGAGTAGCTACGACAACTGCATCCAGCCAAATTGTGGAACTTGATTTGAGGTAGTTGTCCTTAGTCTGCTCAGTTGAGTGAGTCAGAGAGTTCAAGCACTTCCCAAATATGCCCCACGGTCACTTACACCACAACAGCTGCTGTTTGTGCCAGGATGCCAGCCACCAGAGTGAGGTTCCCCTGGAGTGTGCGCCCTGCTCCTACTTCTCCTTCTACAGAGACCAAGAAAACTCTGCTGCCGTAAAAGGCATCCAAATTCTGCTGCAGCTTTACAGGCATTTGACATGTTTGACACTAAAACAAAACTCACACAGAAAACAGCCATTGAACGCTCTTGTCTTTCCCTTACATTTCCTGTTGGCAAGAACTTGTGAATAACATAAACCCAGTAAGAGAGAAAACATATTGAGGTTGTTGAATGGATGAAAAAAAAAAATATTCTACCATAAGATAAGACAAAAAATGGGCACTTAGGGAAATCTTAACCAAAATCAACCACAGTCCCCCAAAAGCTGAGGGGTTCATTTAATTACAGTACTTTCTTATTTGTCCTTCACAGAATGAATAAAAAACAAAAGCCAGGTGTCATGGCACATGCTTCTAATCTCACCCAGATACTCAGAGGTCTGAAGAAGGAGGATCAAAAGCTTGAGGCCAGTCTGGGCAACTTAGCAAGATCCTGTCTCAAAATAAACTAAAAAAAAAAAAATAAAAAAAAAAAAAAAAGCCAAAATTAGGGCTGTGACTGTGGCTCAGTGGTAGAGTGCCCTGCCTAGCATGCGTGAAGCCCTAGGTTCGAGCCTCAGCACCACATAAAAATAAAATAAAGGTATTGTGTCCACCTACAACTAAAACAAAATACTTTTTTTTTAAAAAAAGTCAAAATTAGCCCCATGTGGTGAAATAAATACCAGTTGTGAATGAGGGTACTGCATTCTGTTTTGCCCAAAACAGGCCCTGTCTACCCTGCCACAGTTTTTCTTAAACTTGTCAAAGCTGCATACTTTGGTGTGATTTGGGTGTTAATAAGCATTATTTGACCAATATTTTCAACAGCATGAAAGTGTCTTTTACACCTCAATCACTGGAGACTCATTTGAGCTATACAGGGCTTTGTAGGAGACTCAGAAAAAGTTCAGAACCTGGTATGTTTAGGCTGTCCAAAACCACCCAGAAACTTCTTCATCAAAAACCAACTACAAGACTTTGATATGTTCCCAAAAGTGAAGAAATCAAAATTTTCTTCTCCCCTGCTTCCTTGAGCTCAGGTCAGAAGGTCTTTATATCAAACTATCCAACTATGTCTTGACTGACTCTACGCAGATAGTGAGAAACCATATGTCCCCAAAGCCAGGGGCCCATGACAATGGCCATGCAAACCTGCACCCCTCCTATCTGTGGGCCACAGCCTTCCCCAGCTCCTAAGTCAGCATGCAAGGGCTGGAATTGCAAACCCCTGGGAGTCAATGCCTTTAGCAGTTTCCAGAAGCAGCCACCGCTGCTATTCTCTACCACTTCCCTGTTCACTGTCCTCTGCCCCCCAGGGAAAAAGAGTGTCAGGCTCAGCTTACCAGACAAACCACACAGACAAACACCAACTGCTTGCCCGGCGTCCAGCCCCAACTGCAGGATGGCAGCTGGTCCTTTCAGATCAGAACACCAAGAGATTGGTAATATAGGCAGACCCGAACCACTAATGTGTTCTATTCTAGAAAGTTGTTGGGTTGAATTTTTATGTGGGGTGGGATCATGTCTATGTCATATTGCTGTACTATAATACTGAGAATGATTAGTTAATTTTTTTTTTTTTAATGGTACTGGGGATTGCACCCAGGGGCACTTAACCACTGAGCCAATCCAATCCCCACTCCTTTTCATATACATATACATATATATGAAAAAATATATATTTATATATATAAATATATAAATATAAATATATATAATATATAAATGTATAAATGTATATAAATATATAAATGTATATAAATATATAAATGTATATATATTTATAAATATATATTTTTTTCAGTTAGAGACAGAGTCTCGCAGAGATGCTTAGTGCCTCACTAAATTGCTGAGGTGTCTTTAAATTTTCAATCCTCCTGCCTCAGCCTCCCTAGTCAGTGGGATTACAGACATCCACCACTGTGCCCAGCAAGAATAACTAGTTAACATTTACAAGCACTTTCTATACATCAGGCACCCATCAAGGCAGGTTACATTCTATAATTCACTTAACCTCCACAACAATGCTGTTAGGTTAAAAACACTTTTGATCCTCACTTAACAGAAAAGGAAACTGAGACTCAGAGTGTCGGGAAAGTGCTTGGCATAAGAGTCTTGCAGAAACTATTGTTCACTGAGTTAATAAAAATAAAAAAGCCCTACTAAACTTAAATAATGTTATAAAGAGGGGGAGAAGAATGGACACAGTGATGCCCACCTGTATTCCCAGCTACTTGGGAGGCTGAGGCAGGAGGATTACAAGTTTGAGATAACACTGGGCAATTTACTGAGACCCTATCTCCAAATAAAATAAAAAGCGTTGAGGATATGTGAGGCCCTGTAAATCCCCACTACATCAATACGTACATATATACATACATACATACATACATAAGCAAGCAAATAAATGAAGAACTTCCAAGATCAGCCCACACAACCTCTTTATCCATTTGTATCTTCTTTTTATCATTTTAACACAATGCCATGTAAATTTAAAAATCACTATGATATTGTTTGTACAAAGATAGCTGCTCCAAATTCCATCTTGAACACTTTATTGACCAGCTACTTTCAAAAACGATACTAATATCAAGGGAAGTTATAAAGCTAAGGAGGCACATTCTCTACCACGCAGGCACGGCTATCCCTGCCCCACCTCTAAGAGCAGAGCGGGTGCTTGCTGGAGGGGCCTCCTGGCCAGGGCTGGAATGACATAATTCCTGGACACCAATCTTACTCCCCTTTCACCCCAGATGTTCCCACACCCTTCCCTGGGGGTCTCTGAACCGCTTCAGAAATCATGGGGTCATCATTGTTTCCTAAATCACAGCTTTACACCAAGTTAATAGATAGAATTTTCTCCAGTCTTCATTTTCCTTACACTTTTGGCACCTGTTTCTGCTTGCCTAGTGACAAGTGCTAGCAGATGACAAGATGAATTAACGAGTAGTAAATTAACATTAACAGAAAAATGGAGAAACAGTCAATCCTGCTTAGCTCAACAGCTTGGAGTTATTTTTGTGGGCATGGATGTTCACAGTTGTAATTTTACAGGATATATATATCTGTGTGTGTGTGTGTGTGTGTGTGTGTGTGTGTGATATGTGTATATATATAAATATATATATTTGTGTGTGTGTGTATATATATATATATATATAAATACACACATAGTCTTGCTTTCTGTTTGTAAGATCAAGCCTAGCATTATCTGTAGTGAAATACAATATTTTGGCATTCCATGGTGTTCCTCTATGAAGTCCACCCCCCTCCACTCCCTAAACAAGTTTGAGGATTCTTTAACTACATCTCCCTTAGTGGGATCCCTACACATTTCCACCCTACCCCACAAGACTGGAGCTGTCTCTTTGTAGCTCCAGTAGCACCAAGATTTAGGGATTGATAGTCATTTTAAGTGTATAAAGCTTTGTTGAGTTTAAATTGATCCCAGTGTAAGTGAGTGAGCTAGGCTCTGCGCTTGGCTTCCCATGCCACTCCATTCATCTGAAGAGATCTGCGCTAAGTTACGTGTTCAACAGAGCTGGCTCCTGAGGGACTTCTCTTATTAAAAAGGAGACAGATCCTCTAGCTTAAAGAACCATCCCATGAGAACATAATCAAACTCAGTTCACTTCCTATTTATTAGAGTTTTCAAATATAGACATATTCTCATGGGTAAACCCGTTAGAGTTAAAATTCAACTAGGACCCAAGCAGCAAAACTTTCTGAGTAAATCAATATTCTTCTCTGCTGAATAATTATGTAAACTACCTAACTGAAAAGAAATGAAGTCAGACATTTATTTCAAATATCCCAGGTGCTGATTTTCAATGTGTCCTTTTAGGTCCAGCACAAATTCAACCTAAGCCTTTATGTCTCTAAGTATCTAGCAGATATAAATATGCTGCAAAGTCTTTAATAACCAAGAATGGTTTCATTATATCCACTATTCACTAATTTTAACAAGTCAAATTTCAATATTTTAGAAACATTTTCAACAAAAGTTGAAAACAGGATTTTATGTCAGTTAATCCTTTGTCAATCAAAAAAGAAAAGAATAAATAACAAGAAACCCATAATTCCTTGAAAATTCTGCTTAATTGAGGTTTTCTTGTATGTAGAAATCTTTTCTGGTAAGAAACAACTAACAAAATAATTATATTCCTGGCAAAAGATCTGTTGGGAAATTCCTCTTAAAATGGCAATTTCTCTGCTGAATTTAAAATGTAATTTGATTTACAAAAGTAAGATTTTCAGACTGGGTGGAAATCTGTCTGTTGTATGAAGCACACCCAGCTGGTTCACTTCCTGTGCCTTGGGACCCTGCTGTGCTCTTCCAAAGGTACTTTTGCAGCCAAAGAATAGCTTAGATCCTGGGAAATGCTGCTTCAGTAACATTTTTTTTGGAGAAAGAGCTAAAATATTTCTTCTCCCTGCATTTGGATTCAGGCAATATCTCATTTTAAATAGCCTGTTTTCAAAGGCACTAGACACAGGAAGGGGAAGGGGAGTACAGTCCGCAAACTGAGACTAACGTCTACTAGGGTGCCTGGGCTTCCTGCCATGCTTCCCCAGCCCCTACAGGCCACACAGCCCATGGTTTCCGTAGACTGGCAGAGTTGACCTGCAACAGCTGAGTCTTGCCAGTTTTGAGAGCTGCAGATTGTGTTTGTTGGTAAGTAAAGGCATTATTGCTTATCAACTGCACATCCTTTCTCAAGTGCAGAATATCCCGTATGGTGTGCAAAATTCTGTGTTGGAAATCTCCCCAAAGAGCTTGGAGCAGGAATTCCCAGTGAGTTCAGTTTTCATTCCATCCAATTATCCATTCATGGTCTCTCTCAACACTGCTTGTAACGGACTACTTGATGATGTTTATATTGTTTTATTCCTTGCCACAACTAATGAAGAGATTCACAGACCTGGTTTAAGACTAAAACCTAGGTTCAAAGATGGAACTAAGAATGAGGATTTTCCTCTAAGTCACTCAGTGATTCTCAAACTAACTGACATTAAAATCACCAGGAAGCCTTGTTAAAACACCCCTAGAATTTCTGATTCAGTTAGTCTGTTCAGGAATCTGCATTTCTAACAAGTCTCCAGGTAATGCTATGCTGCTGATCTAAAGACCACACTTTTGGAGAACCACTTTTGTAAGCAAATCTGCTGTTTTTACCAGTGCAAAATTTTACCTGGTGTCCATAGATAAAGCTGCCTTCGGAGCATCAGCCCAGCCCAGCCACTCTTCAACTCAGAAGCAGAGAAAGAGAACAGACCATTCCTTGCCCAGGAATAGGGAGTGTTGGCTCCTATATCTCTAAGTAAGGAGAACCTAATGGAAAGAGGGAGGCCCTGGAGTAACTAGGTTGAACTTGTCTAAGCAGTTCTGCACAGAACACTTCTTTCAATGGTTCCCATGGAGAGTAAAGAGCTGATTTCCCAAACTCAAGTGAATAGGGAAAACGGAACTTTATTTTTTTCCAAATTTGACTGCAAATCCATTGTAATTATGTATTTCAAACATTTATACATAAATTCAAAATTTTGGATCATAACTAATTATATCATCTCTCTTGGCAGGGGTTGTTTGTTTGGTTGGTATTAGGGGTTGAACCCCGGGGCACTTAACCACTGAACCACAGGTCCAGCCTTTCTTTTGTATTTGATTTAGAGACAGGGTCTCACTGAGTTGCTAAGTGCCTTGCTAAACTGCGGAGACTGGCTTTGAACTCGCAATCCTCCTGCCTCCTGTCTCCTAAACCGCAGGGATTATAGGCATGAGCCACCATATCTGGCCATTTTTCTCACCTTAAGACCTATAGTTCTAACTAATTTAGGAAACAGCCTGCTCATCAAAGGGAGAAAGTCTAGTTATAAAATGACACTTTCATAAAATATCTATGGTCCAAAAGAGTATTTTTCAGAAGGTCCTTTCTAATACTAGAAGAAAAGATTATCATCCCCAAACACTATTTTGCATATGGCATTCAACTTATGGATGTGCATTATTGCTTATATGTAAGCCAATCTGAAAGCAGATACTCAACAACAATACTTCCCAGATTTGAAGAATTCATTTGTCACCATCCAGAGCCATCTAATCATTTATTAAGCCAGTCCTGGGCTAAGCAACCTGAAGAGTCCTGGCTGTCCACCTCCCCACCAATCCAGGCCCTCATCACTTCATTATGCCTAAATCAACACAAACTCCTCTTCATTTATTTATTTTTTTTCTATCTTTTTGACTAGATTGAAACCAAGGACACTTTACCACTGAGCTATATCCCCAGTCCTTTTCAACTTTTGTTTTGAGACAGTCTTACTAAATTGCTGAGGATCTCACTAAATTACTGAGGCTGGCCTGGAACTTGTGATCCTCCTGCCTCAGCCTCCCAAGTTGTCCTCATTTATCTTAACGGGCCAAGATCAGCCCTACTTCAACACTTGCCATAGCTTCTTAATTTCATGAAATGGCTCCCCTCTACATTTCTGATGTCATCTTTCAATCCCCTCAGGCACCCAAGAATGCCCAAGAATGCTGCACCATCACCATAGCAGCTCAGTCTATTGCTCCAGATTAATATTCCTAAAGCAACACTTTTTTTCATCATAACTGTTTTGCTCAAAAACCTACAGTGATCACTCACTGCCTACAGGACTTAGGTCAATCTCCTGACTTTTTATTCAAAAGAAAGTTGACAATTTTACCTGACTCAATCACTAATTTCAATCACTCCCTAAATGAGCACTTGACCCCAGAACATCAGTCACACACCAGCACCACCAATTAGACAATGCATTTTTTGTATGAGGAGGAATGAAACGACTTCAGACAGAGCAGAGCCTGTACTGCATCTAGGAGTTCTTCATAAATGCTGATTTAATTGAACTGGTCCAGTGATCTTTGATGTTCTTAGAATCTTTGATGTTCTCAAAATCAAGTTTCTCAGAATTCATGTTTCTCACAAGGATCTCACATTGTTTACTTTTTTCTATTGAATACAAACACAAGTTAGTTCTGCTTTGAAATTATTTGCTACACTCTTTCAATCTCATCAAGTATTTGATTAAATGAACATAGATATTTGTGTGTATTTGATAACTAAAAATATGCACAAACAGGAATGTGTGTGAAGGATTTGTGCCAGACAGCCTCTAAACTGGCCCCCACTGGTCCCTCCTGGTATTCAATTCTGTGCAGTCTCTACCCTTGTGAGGGAACTGGATCTATGACACACTTATTGATGAGGAGACTATGGCAGAAGTGATGAGATGTCACTTCCAAGATCTGGTTATAAAATGTCTGTCACTTCTGTCTTGGGAGCTGTGCGTCAGTCAACTTTCTGTCACTGTAAGAAAATACATGAGAAAAATCAAAGAAGGAAAGGTTTATTTTGACTCATGATTTCAGAGACCTCTCAGTCCATGGTCACTTGTCCCCATCACTATGGGCCTGATGTGAGGCAAAACATCACATTGGGGAACAGGTGGCAGAAGAGAACTATTTACCTCATGCTAGCTGGGAAGCAGTGAGAAAGAGATCAAGGAAGGGTCCAGGGACAAGATATACCCTTCCAGATCATGACTCCAGTGATCCATTTCCTCTAAGTAGGCTCCACCTTCTACAGTTTCCACCACTTCCCAATGGCCCATTCAATTATGAGCCCATCAATGTACTAATTCATTGATGAGATCAGAGTCCTCATACGTCACTTTCCCAAAACCCCATCCTTGAACATTTCAGCACTGGGGCCAAGCCTTCAACACATGAATCTCTAGGGGACATTCCTGTTCCAAAGTAGAAGGGCTCAGCCTTGCTTTCTCTTGGATCTTTGCTCTGGGGGAAGCCAGCTGCTCTTTCTAAGACAGCCCTGTTGGGAAGCCCACATGCATGAGTTTCTAAGCAGCTCTTCTGAGACCTCTCAGTAGGCACACGAGTGAGCTTGGAAGGCGATCCTCCAACCTGTTGAGTCTTGAGATAATTTCTGCTCTGGCCAATACTTACATTTCAGTCTTGTAAGAGCCTTTGATCCTGAATCACTCAGGTAAGCTGTTCCTGGATTCCTGATTCAGAAATTGGAGAAAATAAATGCTTATAATTTTAAGTCTCTGAGTTTGTTTTTTTTTTCTTTTTTTGGGGGGGAGGTGGGGTGTGATTAGTTATATAGTAGAAGATACCTAGTGTTTAAGTCACACTTAGTCTTATATCCAAATGTAATAACCATATAAAGAAGCGTTAGGCTTTAAAGGATAGTCTGAAAATGTCTGGAATTCTTTCCTGGTAACTGTAAAACAATTGTGAAAAAGAACTTTTCTATAGCTATCTGGGGTCAGAAAAAACTGCTTAAATAAAGGCCGTCTGGTTCCTCATGCTCCTGTCTAAAAGACAGCTTGGCAGCAGAGTTCTCAGCTCAAGGGGAACTGATACTTCCCTGAGAACATCTGCTTGAGCACACAGGTCAGGCACACATCCTCACATCCACACACACAGAGGCACTTTTCTTCACACACACATCTGTGCCCATATAGTACTCACATCCAATATTAACTCAGAAATTAATTTTTAAAAATTAATTTTTAAAAAAACCTGCAACTGTCTTCTAGGAGCTGAGCATGTCCAAAAAACCTTGGAGCTGTGGAACTACAATAGCATGGACTTTGGAGCCACAGTGAGCTATGGTAAAAATGAGATAATGTGTGTGAGTGACCAAGGTGCCAGACAACAGAAGTGTGCTAAGCCAGGCTTGGTTACATCACCACCCACTTCAGTGAAGTGGCTTCCCCCTTTGCTTCCTCCTTCTTCTCCTTTCCGTCCTCCAGTCACCATTGCTCTAGTTTAGTCCGCTTGTTTTTTTGTTTTCTGTGATTTAGAAAAATCTCCTCTCATATCCTTTGGCTTAACTTGAGTGATTTGAATAATAACTTAAGGGCTGGTTTTCTCAAAGACTTGAATGCATCAACAAGAATTAATTTTTCCCATATGCTAAAAGCCATTTATCTATCCTGATACCATTTGTATCTCTGGAGTCAGATTGCCTCTATGGAAATTCCACCTTCCCCACTTAACTGCTGTGTGACTTGGGAAAAGGACTTAGAGCTTCTACATTTATATTTTCCTCCTCCTCCAGCCTCCAGCCTCCCAGGGCTGGGGGTGCAGAGTGCATGCTTAGCATGCACAAGGCCCAGTTCAATCCCTAGTATCGAAAACCAAACACACAAAACAGAACAGAATCTTCTTAGTATTGTGGTAAAGATAAAGTTAGAAAATCCAGATAACATTCTTAGAAAGCTCTATACCCTGGAATGTAAGCTTCGTGAACCCAGAAACTGTCTGCTAGACTCATGACTGTGCCTTAATTTAAAACAGAGCCCTGTGCAAAGTAGAAGTTCAAATACTTGTTGAATAAATGAATGAACATATGAGATGCATGTATACTACTAAGACATTTATTAATTTTTTAGTACAAAGATATACAAGTAAGGAAACAGATTATGTACATTTCTTCCCAAAAATTAAAGAGATAAGAATGCTTCCAAATTTATTTTATGAAATTAGCATTACCCTGATATCAAAGACACTAAAGAATAGAAAATTACAGGTCAATATTACAGATAAACATAGATGCGAAAATCCTCAAAAAAATCATAGCAAACCAAATTTAGTAGCACATTATAAGGATTATACACTATGAGATGCAAGAGTGTTTCAACATATACAAATCAATAAATGTAATAAATCACATTAATAGAATGAAGGCAAAAACATGTTTATCTCAATAAATAGTATCTATATATACTGCCTCATTGTATATTGCATACGTATCAATACTATATAATATTTATAAAATGACATCATGTTGTTTTGATAAAAGAAGGAAATTCTCTTATTTGCAATAATATGGATAAGACCTGGAAGAGATTTGCTAATTGAAATAAGTTAGGCACTGAAAGACAGATATTGTGTGACTTCACTTTTATGTGGACTCTTGAGTCAAAGCTAAGAGTAGAGCTGAGCTGTGAGGCATTCTCTTCCCTTTAAGGATCTGATTGAAGATCTTACCCATTTGCTTCCATTGGTTACCTTATGACACCCGATTAGAATACTCTCCATTTTTTCCCTATTGTTTATTTTAGAATGCCAAACCTATAGTGGGAGTTGTCATGGGTCATAAGTCCTCAGTGACTGGAGTTGTCCTGGTAATGGGCCATCGTAAACAGGAACATGATGACTCATCTGCTTCTCTTTTCCTCCAGTGGCATTTTTTTCATACCCTGCCTCCACCATCTTGGATTCCCTGGATCTTCCCTGGATCCCTGGATCTTCCCTGGATTCCCTGGATCTTGGATCCTACCAAACAATATTGTTTAAGCAATTAATTTTGTGATAATTTGCCATAGTAGCAACAGAAGACAAATACAGATAGGCTGAATAACTTGTTTACATTCATAAAACCCTTCACACTTAGAGTCAAAATATCATTTGTGCCGGGCGTGGTGGCCCACGCCTGTAATCCAAGCGACTTGGGAGGCAGAGTCAGGAGGATTGCGAGTTCAAAGCCAGCCTCAGCAACTTAGCGAGGCGCTAAGCAACTCAGTGAGACCCTGTCTCTAAACAAAATACAAAATAGGACTGGGGATGTGGTTCAGTGGCCGAGTGTCCCTGAGTTAAATCCCTGGTTCAAAAAAAAAAAAAAAAAAAATCATTTGTTCCCTTTGGCTTTCCTCTGTGCTGACCTCTTAGTAGTGTCTAGAAAAGAGAATTGGTGTTTCATCAGGAATAAAACTTTATTCTCAGCTCAGATTTATTTGGGACTTTATCTTCAACAGTTGTAGGCTTATGTCTCACTGGCTTAACAACTAGTAAAATGGATATCTCATCCCCAACTGCAGCAGGAAATAGCCTACAGCAGACTTTGATCCTGTGACCAACCCTTGGGCATTTTTAACAGGCAGGTATCTGATCCAGGTAACTGTACCATACAAGATGACCAGATCTGAGACATAGGCCTATATCCCTATTTCCTGCTGTTGAGATCTGCTCTCTCTGAAGAGTATGGCCCAGGACAAAGTGGATGCCCCAAAGAGGAATCAGGGCATGGCAAACAGAAGAAAGGAGAACATATAGGACAGCAAAAGCAACAAAACCCTTCCTGCATGGGAAGGGAGCAATAGAAGGGACATGTAGTTCATGTTCAGCCCTAGTCCCCACAGATGCTTCCTTAGACTGGCTCACCCAAACTTGGGAGCGAAAAGTCAGGACAATGGGAGGTCACTAGCACTGACTGGCACCATAGAGTGTTTTGGAAAAAAGTTACCTCCTTTGTTTTAAAAGAGGAAGTAACTGCCATTCAAGTGCCCAGAAATAGAATACATTTATCTCTGAATATACACTGTTCTGTATTTATTAAAGCTTATTATAGATTGAAAGAAAGCAAAGACACAAAAACATCAATCTTGAATAGAAAAGAAGATATGTAATTTGATTTAAAATATATAATAAAATATGCTCAAGTTAAAATACATACTGGTAATAGGCACTTGTTCAGGGTGAGTAAGGGTATCCAAGTTATGTGGGAATGAAGGCGGCTATGGACTAGACCCGATATTTACTGTTAAATTGCTTTATTTTCTGTTTGCAACCACTGTGATACATTAATTCCAAACGACTCAAGACTCCCCAGTTGAAAACATCCCTAGGTCAATCTCAAATCTAAACTCCTGCCAGAGTTTATGCAGAGTGATCAAACAAAAGGAGGTGATCTCTGCCACTACTATGACTCTACCTCACTTGGAAAACCATGGCTGGTGTCTTGTGTGGTGTCATGTTGCATGTGCCTGTACTGTATGTTAAGAAAGTGAGCATGCAGCCTCCCGGAAGCCTCTACGAAGGGACTTCTACAATGAATTATTTGTTTGGGGTTTTTGTGTAGTGGTTCCTTTTTATTTGTTTGTTTGCTTTGGTACTAGAGATTGAATCCAGGGGTGTTTTACCATTGAGCTACATTCTCAGCCCTTTTTATTTTTTATTTTGAGATAGGGTCTCACTTAATTGCTTAGGGCCTTGCTTAGTTGTTGAGATTGGCCTCCAACTTGCAATCTTCCTGCCTTAGTCTCCCAAATTGCTAGGATTACAGGAGTGCACCACCATGCCCAGCTGTCTACAATGAATTATTGGAAGAGAAATTATTTTTTAAATAAGATAGTTGAGTTTTTTTAAAAAAAAATGGTTTGTGACAGGCCTGGTGGCACACACCTGTAATCCTGCAGCATCTTTAAGCCAGTCATGGTTGGTGAAGGCCTGTAATCCCAGCCACTGAAGAGGCTGAAGCAGGAGGATCACAAGTTCAGTACCTTAGAGAGGCCCTAAGCAACTTAGTGAGACCCTGTCTAAAAATAAAAACTTAAAATGTCTGGGGATGTGGCTCCATAGTTACAAGCCCCTGGGTTCAATTTTGGTAATTAAAAATAATAATGAAAGAAAGTTTGCTCCTTTTTTAGAGCCTTCTACTGATAGTAAGATGCTTATTTTAAGTCTGAAGGAGACCCCCTCAATTCCCCAGGTCACAGACAAGGAAAGTGGTAGTACTAATAAAAAATGATCATAAAACAATTCCATAAAACTAAATTCATAAGGAGTCAACCAATACATTCTCTAAAATCCAGAATTGACTTGATTTTAATAATCACTAGCAAATAAAGAGCATGTTCTGTTTTAAAAGAATCGTTGAGGCCTGGGGATCCAACTGAGTAGTCGAGCACTTGCCTAGCATACGTGAGGACCTGGAATTGCTCCCCAGCACTGCAAAAATAAAACAATAAAATAAAAGAATGCTTAAATAAATCGTTCGTGATTTCCTTAAGCATTCCATTCCAGTATTTAGCAATCTTTTTTCTTCAGGAAGAAAAGCAATTTATTATTTTTGTGTCTGTTAGTCTTTTACCTCAAAGTTACTTATTCAGCTTTTAGGTAAAATTTTCAGGAATTTCCATAGTGGAAAGGAGAAGACTTTATTTCATAAATATTTGAGCAAAACAAGATGTTCAGTGCTGTTTTAACAATAATTTCAGTCACCAAAGCATTTTCTTTATTCCACAGCTTCATAGCTGTTTTCTGTATTGAATTTTAACTCAAAGCCAACCGTGGGGTCTCTCAAGATGTCCCTGCTGCTGCCTGTTTTCAGCTGCTCTCCCCCCTCTTCGGATGGGAACTTCAGTGTGATGGTAATGAAAGTACAAGGAGTTCTTGGGATCCTTTCCAAAGTGTCCTTTGTTTAGTCAATATTTACAAATCACCTTCTTTGTTTTTCCTCTGTAAATAGAACAATAGAGAGACAGTGAAATAATGAAAGCAGAGAGATGGTGTGTGGGTATGAAATTTAGCAACAGCCTTGAGATACAAACTAGATACTGAATCAACTTGTACTTTTAATCTAAGTAGATCATAGTAGAATAGAATGTACCTTTTCTTATAACTATGTACAACCAAAAGCCTTTTGACTATCAGTAAATACTACATGGGAGATAACAGGCTCTGCTTATGTTTCTTTTACATTTCTATCATCTTTTGCTTTTCAAAGTCATTGGAAGTGGAGTACTAAGGGGTATTCACATAGATCATGGGAATTCTTCTGTCATTCATAGCTTGGCATGTATTAAGAAGTGTACACATCACACTAGTTATTCTCTTAAGAGCAAAGATGAACTAATAGTCCAGAGAAAGGATAGAAGAAAAAGGAAGAGAATTTGCTTAGACTCACTAATGGGCTGAGAGAAACATCAGTTCTGTCCTCTAGATACCACTAAGAGGGCAGCATGGGGCTGGGGATATAACTCAGTTGGTAGAGTGCTTGCCTTGCAAGAACAAGACCCTGGGTTCAATCCCCAGTACTGCAAAAAAAAAAAGAATAAATGAAAAGACCATTGCCAACTGCAAAGGGCAGCTAAGTGGAAAAAACTCTAAAACACTGAAATAAGCCTGAAAAACATATAGAAAGAAGGGCAGTCCACAAGCTACTTAGAGAACAGGAGTGTATTCTGAAAATTGAAACTGGAATTAGGTATACTTTCACTTGCTAAGAAATAATAAAGGATTTTAGCTTTTCTTAATTTATTTCCTGAAATTCAAGTTAAAGAATTCTTTTTTTTTTTTTTTTTTTTTGAACCAGGGATTGAACTCAGGGACACTCAGCCACTGAACCACATTCCCAGTCCTATTTTGCATTTTGTTTAGAGACAGGGTCTCACTGAGTTGCTTAGCGCCTCGCTAAATTGCTGAGGCAGGCTTTGAACTCGCAATCCTCCTGACTCAGCCTCCCAAGTCGCTTGGATTACAGGCGTGTGCCACCACACCCAGCTAAGAATTTTTTTAATAACTTAATTTTATTTATTTATTTATGAGGTGCTGAGGATGGAACCCAGTGCCTCACACATGATAGGCAAGTGCTCTACCACTGAGCTACAACTCCAGCCTAAATTAAAGAATTTTAAAAGATAAATATAAAGGACCATGCTATGGAAAATGTTTATGATTAAAAGCAAAAATATTCTTCAGACCCTTGTTTAAGGAAGAGACTATCTTCCAGGCATTTAAGACAGATGGGCAAAAGAGAGAAAAGAGGAGTAATCTTGTTACAGTAGGAGGGCCTGTACTTCAACACTTAAGTAGATTTTTTTAAGAAATAGATTACTTTTTCCACTGAAAGTAACTTCAAAGTGGTCAGAAAAGGTGCAAGAAAGCAAAGGGAAGACGAATTGGATCATTTTCAAATAACCTTTTTTTTTTTTAGTTGTCAGTGCACCTTTATTTTATTTATTTATTTATATGTGGTGCTGAGAATCTAACCCAGTGCCTCACACCCGCCAGGCAAGCACTCTACCACTGAGCCTCTACTGTTATTTCACATTGTATCAAAGTATATTTGTTAAATAAATTTCAATTATCAGAAATGTTACTTATACTAATGTTCTATCTACCCAATATGTCCTATTTGAATCCAAGTTCAATAGCAAAACATTCCAAGAAATTTTTAAAAGCTAAATTACAAAGGGGCTGTGGTGACACCTTGATTTTGGAATTGAAGACCCCAGAACTGAGAGGCAGTAGATCTCTATTATTAAAATTAAAAATATAAATTGCTCACACAATTTAAGCTTCTCATCATAATTTATGTATTTCAGGGTTAGAAGAATAGTTTTCCACATGAAAGGTAAGTTCCCCAAAGAGATATGTAAATGGACTTATATCACTCTCTGACACTGACCTCAATTTGAAAATGAAGTTGCTCAGGACAAGGATTCAGGAAGCAACAAGTTTGACCTTTCCCTGACTAGCCATTGTGTCAGCTCTGAAACATAGGTTCTATAAGTTACCAAATACTAAAGCAAACTGTGGAGAAAGTATCATAGTACAATAGGCAGAATCACTACAGTTTCCTTTTCTGAATTATAGTGAAGTTCTGAAGAAATGTGTCCTCAAAATTGGTGGACCTTAGTCAAACTGATTATTTATGATTATCACTTACGCGAAGTTAATTAATCTAACTGGCTTAAAACCATAATGTTTGCATTGCTTGGTTTCTACTAAATTCAGTGGTATTCAAACTTAGATGGGTGTGTGGAAAAGGCCCAAATGCAACTTGTGAGTTTCAACATTGGGTTAATGTGTGCATAATGTCACAGATCTGTTGAATACAGAAAGCAAGAGTGCGTAAGATCTGTAGTTAGGAGGAACTGGGTCCAACGAGGTCACCTGGTGAATGAACATCCTCTTGACACAGCATGTAGCTTGTGGCAAGCAGGACATGCCTTCTCTGAAAACTGCTAAGAGCAAACTGAACCCCTGTGCTTTATTTATTTTTTATTTCTGAAAATATGACCATCCAAAGATCATCAAAACTTGGCCATAACAAAGTTCCTTCAAGAGAACATTAGAGGGCTCAGGAGGTAGCTCAGTTGGTAGAGTGCTTGCCTCATAAGCACAAGGCCTTGGGTTCAATCCCCAGCACCACAAAAGGAAAAAAAATACATTAGAGGAGTTGGGGGTATAACTCAGTTGGTACAGTGCTTACCTTGCATGCACAGGCCCTAGGTTCAATTCCCAGCACTACAAAAAAGAAAGAGTACATTAGAGTTAAAGAGATCGTCCTGCTGTTATTTTAACCAAAATCATGTAGCCTAAATGGAATCATTTTATCACTAAACAAACTGTGCTGTATGGGGAGTCTGAAAGTTTTCTTGGAATTTTAGAGAAAATATAAATAGTCTAAAATGATCCTAGTTTTCATAAAAATGAAAATGTCTTAATAAAAATTTTACGCAAAATTAGTCCAATAAAGTTCAGTCTTGATCTAGAGAAGCCAGAAAGGTAAGTTAGAAATGGGCTCTCTCCTGCACTGGCTCATCTCATCACAATTTACTGTGAAGTCTGATTCCCAAGAACATGCTGTCCTCCCTCTCCAAGAGTCTCTGTGTCTAACAGGGAACTAGCACCTGGGCCAGAGAATTATTAATGATATACTTTGGCTAAAAGGATGAGTGTGAGCAAAAATAATGGAAGATTTCTCCTACCAAGAAGGGTTTTTTTGCTGTTAAATTGTTTAGGTGTGACATAGAGTGGTGTCATAGTTTGGATATGAAGTGTCCCCAAATGCTCCTGTGTTCATACAGGAAAGTTCAGAGTCAAAAAAGATTGGATTATAGGGTCTGGAACCTTATCAGTCCATCCTAGTTTGGATGAACTAACGGGGTGCTAACTATAGTCAGGTGGAGCGTTGCTAGAGGAGGAGGGTCACTGGAGGCCTGCTCTGGAAGGTGCATCTGCCTGTGGCCCCTTACTCCCTCCCTTCCTCTGCTTCATGGCTGCCATAAGGTGAGCAGTGCTCTCCACCACAGCCTTCCCTCATGATATTCTTCACTTTGGGCCTAGAGCAAAGGAGTTGGCTGACCATGGACTAAGCCCCTGAAATTGTGAGCCAAAATAAACTTTTCTTCCTCTAAGTTGTTCTTTTCAGGTATATTGGTTACAGAAACACAAAGCTGACTAACACAGGTGGTTATGTAGGGAAATGTTCTTATGATTAGGTGATACATGCCAAAGTATGTAAGGATGAAAGTGTAAGATGTTTTCAAGGGGCTCGGGTTGTAGCTCAATGGTAAAGTGCTTGCCTAGCATGTGTAAGGCACTGGGTTCGATTCTCAGCATCACATTTAAATAAATAAAAAATAAAGGTCCGTCAACAACAAAAAAAAGTTAAAAAAAGTAGATGTTTTCAACTTACCTTCCAATGGATCAAATATAAGGAGTGTATATATAATATATTATTGATGATACTTAATAGCTGATTAATAATAACTGATGAACTTAGGAAAGAATTATATTAATGTTTATGATACCATTATCTCTACTTTTATTCATATTTGTAAATGCCCATGTAGAAAAGAATAATTCAAGAATTAATATGAAGGATAAGTTTATCTTAAAATAAGATTTTAAGTTTGTCTTAAAATAATCCTTTAATATCTAAATCTAACAACAGACTTACAGAATGTATAGTATATAATTTTTTCTCAGTACAAGTATACTTGATCTAAAATAATTATACAGCATGTCAACTGAACACAGAAGAATAATGCTCAGCATAGAAAAGAAGACAAAAGAAAACAAGAGATTAAAAAAAAATGAGTAATCTATGAAAAAAACTAGCATCAACACAGTAGGAAAAAAATTTGCTGCTGGATAATCTAAATAAGTATTCAGTGAAGACTGGTATCTAGAAGTAACTGAAAAGACAAACAAAGAAGCTGACTCAGTTGGCAGGAAAGGCAAACCTGAAGGCACATCTGCTTGGTTCTCACTGCTACCACATACTTTCCAGTCCTTCACTCTATTCTACCCAGCAGAACATAGGAGACCTTAGGCCACTGAGCAACGACTTGCTTGTCTTGCAGACCTGTTACCTTCTGCTTGCCTTGTGACTCCTAAGCCAACCTACTAGAAATAGAAGAATTCCTTTATTCAACTGATTTGTATGAACACTAGCTATGTTATAGTATCCAGACAGGCTGCTTAATTATTATTTATTTATTTATTTTTGCAGTACTAGGGACCAAACCATGGCCTTACACTTGCTAGATAAGCACTCTACCCCCACGCTGCATCCCCAGCTGCTGTTTAATTTTTAGGGTCCAGTGCAAAATAAAAATATGGGGCCTTTTTTTCCTTTTAAGAGTCAGCCTTCCTCAGATATTCCATTATAGTAATAGTAAGTTAACTAATACTATCATTTGCTTCCAGGGTTCTTGTCACAAAAGTTGTCCTTGCCCATTTATTTGTCTACATTACCAGTTTACAACAAGGGCAGGAAGCAAGTCTGTCTTAGTTCTTTGACCTTGAGTGTATAACCCAAATTCTGATAAATAAAAAGCACTCAAGTATTATTGAATAAATGAAGATTCATGCATTAAAAACTGTCCAATTAGCCGGGCGTGGTGGCACACGCTTTTAATCCCAGGACTTGGGAGGCTGAGGCAGGAGAATCGCGAGTTCAAAGCCAGCCTCAGCAACTTAACGAGGCCCTAAGCAACTCAGTGAGACCCTGTCTCTAAATAAAATACAAAATAGGGCTGCGGATGTGGCTCAGTGGTGGAGTGCCCCTGGGTTCAATCCCCAGTACCAAAAAAAAAAAAAAAAAAAAAAAACCTGTCCATTAATGTACATTTTTAATGTGTGAAAATGTCATTCGCTAATAAAGAAAAAAGAAACAAAGAAATAGTAACTATTGTAAGCTCATATGTCCTCAAATCACTCCACCTATGAGCCATTGTGCCATCTGATCTCATAGAGTTTCAACTTCACGTGTTCCTGGCCCATCCACAATGGAGTCTAAAGCAAGCTGAGTTCTGATGGTGTCAATCAAAATTGAAGTCCCTGTTAGAGTAGCTTCTATTTTTTATTTTAGAGTTGATTTCTAATTCCGTTCCATTATGATCTGATAGAATACAGGGTGTTATCTTCACTTTTTTTTATTTACTAAGAGTTGCATTGTGACATAAGATATGATCTATTCTAGAAAAGGATCCATGTGTTGCTGAGAAGAACGTGTATTCACTCTTTAATGGATGAAATATTCTATATATGTCTGTTAAGTCTAAATTATCGATTACATTATTGTTTAGAAGATCAGGAGAATATCATTCTAAGCAAAATAAGCCAATCCCCCAAAACCAAAGGTCAAATGTTTTCTCTAAGATTCAGATGCTAATTCACAATGGTGGGGGCTAGAGAAGAATAGAGTTACTTTGGGTTGGGTAGAGGAGAGGGAAGGGAGAGAGGGGGTACGGGAATAGGAAGGATTGTAGAATGAATCAGACATTATTACCCTATGTACATATGGGACTCCTGTACATGTTCATAATGACTGATATCACATCCCTCAAAAAATTCTTTGCAAATTAATTGTTAGTTTTCCAAGGAAACCTGTACAATTCTTAAAAATGCTTCTTTGAAACTAGGCATGGTGGTAATTCCAGAGATTCAGGAGGCTGAGGCCAGAGGATAGTGAGTTCAAGGTGAGCCTCAGCAACTTAGTAAGACCCTGTTTCAAAGTAAGAAATAAAAAGGGCTGAGGATGTAGCTCAATGGAAAGTGTCCCTGGGTTCACTTCTCAGTGCAATATATATATATATATATATATATATATATATATATATATATAAAAATAATTTAATAATATAGAGATTGTTCATTCATTTAACAAACATCAATTAGCCATGTAGTATGTGGCCAGTCCTATGCTAGAACATGTAAATAAAACCACTACCATAATTTTCAAATTTCACAATAAGCCAAAGAGGTGATTTTCATAATAGAATTATAACCCCTGAACAATGTGGATATCATAACATAGCAAGTAAAGTTGAAGGCATGTCAGCTGTTGGGTTAACCCCCTTTTTTGTCTTTCTTATGGTGCTGCTGGGGATTGAACCCAGAGCCTGGCATGTGTTGGAAAAGCACTGTACCACTGAGCTATACCCCCAGTCTGGTCGTTTATTTATTCATTTATTTATTTATTTATTTATTTATTTTTGTGTGTGGTACTAGAGATTCAACCCAGGAGCACTTAACCACTGAGCCACATCTCCAGCCCTTTTCTATATTTTATCTAGAGACAGGGTCTACTTGAGTTGATTAGGTCCTTGCTAAGTTGCTGAGGCTGGCTTTGAACTCGTGACCCTTCTGCCTCAGACTCTCCAGCCACTGGGGATTGCAGGCATGCACCTCAGCCCATAGTCTATTCTTAACTGAAAATTATGAAAGAAATCTTACAGACTTGGAAATGTCAACAGCTGTATCCAGAATCGTGGCAAAGTATCTGTTTTGTTTGAGAGTTTTGTTTCTTTCCTAAACACTTTCGTATGTTTTCTCATTTAACCCCTACAGCCACCTGAGAAGTTTGTGAGCAAAATAATCACTTTAGATTTTAGGAAATTAAGTCACATAGGATTTAATTGCTTTTCTTTGCTTGATAAACTTGTGGCAGGAGAGCTGGGATCCATGTCTTTAGCTCATTGCCCTGGACTTTAGGCCAATGTGGAAGCAAATGTGTTTAGGTGTCCTCTATGGGGTCTGGTTTAATAACCCAGCACAGTTTTCACATATGCCAGGACCCTGATTCATGTGTCTTGTGCAAAGTTGTAGAAAATATGGCTGGGCAAATGTTTTTAGTGTGTTTATCTACAACAAATGATTTCTTCCAGTTCTTTTTTTTAAAATATAGATTCTAATTATTACTGTTAAGAGGATATGCTTTAACCTAGAACAGTTTTATAAAGTTAATCAGTTATAACTGATCATTATACATTTGTGATCTCTTTAGGATTATGCATTATTCCCAGCATTATGCATGATTCTTTCATAATGAATACTTGTTCAGGTTTCATCGTCAGTAGAGAAGTTTAAAGGACTCCTCTGTACTCTGACATAGCTTAAAAATATATATATGTGATACAGCAGATTGTTTTTCTTCCCTCAGAAACATGGTCCATACTCATTCATTTTGGAATCCTTAGGAGGCCACTGTCATATGCCAGGTGCAATGTCAAAATTAATAAGACGCAACTAATTTTGAGTGCAGAAGCATTTACGAACACCTGTAGTGGGAGAAAAATACCAAACCCCTCATTTCTGTTGGACTGCTACGTACTTGCTCATTGCCAAGTGCTGAAAATTACACACACATACGTATGCATGTGTTGCAACACCATTCCTACTCTGTAAAAGAGAAAATATCTAAAACCTTCACAGCTGGAATTTGCAAGCAGTTCTGATTTGGTGACATTATCTCATTTAGTCCTTTGAAACACAGTGAAGTATCCTCATTCCGTTTCATGGGAAACCTGAAAGATAAGAAGACATATTAGTTTCCCAAGATCACAAAATGAATGGCAAGTCGAGATCAAGACACAAACACATATCTTTAGACCCAGAGTCTAAGATTCTCTCCATAATTTGGTTAGAGAGGTTTATTCTAATAATTGTGCTCCAATGATATTTTCTTTATATAATTAAATCCTTTCAGATGAAACGATTGTTCATTTAGAAAAGTTATTTCATGTCAGAAAGACAACAAAGAGCAAAGAGACAGTCAGTACTCAGATATGTAAAATTAGGGCGAAATGAGAGAGTCAAGGTATAGAAGTACCCAAATGACCTGTTGAAGGGAAAATGAAGGGGAACACATTTGAGAAATGTTTTCTCCCCATTCACTCTTGTGCCTCCTGTGGGACTCAATGGAAAAGAGTAAATTTTAAAAACTAGGCTGAATTTTGTGTGTATGTGCAGGGGCAGGGGAGGACTGGGGATTGAACCCAGGATACTTAACCACTGAGCCAAATCTCCAGCCCTTTAATTTTTTATTTTGAGATAGGGACTCACTAAGTTGCTTAGGATGCTGAGAATTTGTTGCTGAATTGCTGAGGATGGCCTTCAACTTTCAATCCTCCCGCCTCAGCCTCCCAAGCTGCTGGGATCACAGCTACGCACCACTGCACCCAACACGGCTGAATTTTGATCACTTACAGTTCTAATTTTACTTTCTCTCAAGTGAGAGCCTTTCTATAAGGCCTGCAGTAAGTAGTCTGGCAGGTACTTCTAGAAGTACAAGCACAAGCAGGCTTTTGTTTCTCAAGAATCATATCATTTCTTATTTTATCAATATTCATTTCCTCTGTCTATATTTAGACACTGGTATTTACAATAGTTTAAGAAAGGATGACTAATGAAAAAGCAGTCAAGCATTTGGTGAATAGTGCTGTAAGCATACATATGTATGGTGTACTCACTGCTTATTATGAGTTTTCTTCTGCCTTTTTTCAGCATGTACCTAACTAAGCACTAAAGCAAACCAATGTCAAGCACCTTCAGTTGGCCTCAGTTAGGCTGAAGCAAACTAAATTTATTTCCAAGAAAAGTGTAACACCATAACACAGGGGTACTGATTCCAAAGTCACATTCTTTGGCATTAAGTAAAATCAACAGCAACTGACTTTCACAGTATCTTTCATATAAAGCTGTTACCATTTGTCCAAAACACTCAATGGTATTCTCAATGCATTTTCAATATGCTTTGATTAAATGCTTATGACTGAGTGTCATGGTCATTTCTGTACATAAAGGAAATCAGAGCAGAACAAACTACATGGATTAAACAAACCAGGGTCATTTGCACCTTCAGGAAAGTTGAAACTAGGGTCAACCTTCTCTAAGGAAAGGACAGGCAAATCCTCTGGGGCAGCCTGTCCCGATAGCATCCCACATCTGCCATGGTTCCAACCCAAACTAGAGTCAGGGATTGGATCAAAAAATGAGGTCAGCAGGACCCAGTCAGAATCAGTCCTCCCTTTAGTGATCCACAGAAAGTATAAATTCTAAACCATTTGGCACCTATGGTCTTAAACATCAATAATATTTCAGCTGGCTTTCCGTTCTATCCCTTTCAAACAAGGCTGGATCAGAAGGAATGCCAAGATTGTGGAGTGAAAAGGCTGTTTTCATCGTCTGTCCATTGGTTTTAGCAGTGGAACAGCTCTTTCCTCTCCCATTGCCAAGGATGAGGGTTGACTAGCTGGAAACTTCTGAATGCTTTCCATACATCCTTTTCTTCAATCATACCTGCAGACCAACGAAGTGATCATTATTATCTTCATTTACAGATGTAATAAATGGGACTCAAAGAAGTGAGATAGTCGCCTCATTTTCACATAACCCATCTGTCTCAAAGCCTCTGCCCTTTCCACTATTCCACACTAACCTTCTGTGATTATGTTTTCAGAGATTAGGAAATTTCTCCAGACATATTATTTTGTCCTTCTTAAACCTTATTTCTCAGCTCTATTTGTCCTAGTTTTAATCATGTTAACTCACACAGCAGATGTCTGTTCCTAGGTGCAATGTCTTTGGATTGATATTCCAGTTCAATCATCTACCTAGATTTCTGTCTCAATGTAAATGCTATAGCTTAGATCCTGCTGAGCTTTGGTCCTATACCTGACTCAATCCCCTAGGACCCAAGAGTTTAGATATGAACATATGGTCAGTCATTTCTTTACCTTCCCAACTGTAACTTCCAATATCATGAGGAATGCCTTGCAATAGGAAGAAGGCAGGGAGAGAGGTTGATGGAAAGAAGATAGTGGATTTAAAATACCATTTATCTTCTCACTTTAAATGAAGGTTCACTGTGAGGCTCAGCGTAAGGGAAGCTGAGGTCAGAGTCCAGCACCTGCCAACAAGACATACACTAGGGAAAATGAGAAAACAAGCAAAATATTCAGACCCAAATTACACAGTACTATAGTACAGCCGAGCTGCAGAAACACATGGCCCACTAATAGTAGGAACCATTTATTTATTGCTTAATATGTGCAAAGAGTTTTGCTGACATTTTCTAATTTTTAAATTAAGTATGGGAAGTGATGTGTTGTAATCATTTTACAAATAATGGAACTGAAGCAAGAGAGGTCTGATGGTACAATCCTAGTAAGCACCAAAACTAAGGCTTGAACACAGGAAAACTGATTCCAAAGGTCACATTCTTTGGCATAATGACATCCCACGACTTTTAACTTGTTCTGCAGAGTTAATAAATTTCAATCAAATGCATATCTGAGCTTTAAAACAATTGCGTTTGATACACTTTGGGTAAACACAAAAAGTCTCAGTCATTTTTCTCATTGTTACCTAATTGATCCGCATCTGAGTCAATGATTACAAATATTACATCATCTCAGACTAAGAACATATCTTCACATTTATCCAATATTTATTCAACAAACATTTGAGTAACAACTTTGTGCCGGCTTAACCTGAACTTAGATCCCAGAATCTAGTTGTGAAAAATATCACAGTCCATTGTTTCCAGGAGTCAACCTATGAAGAAGACAGATGTGCAAAGAGATGCCATTATTTGAGGAAGGGTCCACATGGAGGTCTCAACAGAACCAAGGGTGTGGATGTGAGAAAGAGGGCAGTGTGCTCAGGGAACCCTATCTTCCATTCCGTAGTGCTTTAGCATCTGTTATCTAGAACAACAATAAACACGGCTGTGGCTACATGAGGCAAGTATTTCCAACTGCACTGTGTTCTTTGGCTCAAAATATGGTTCCCCATCTATTTTATTTGTCTAGAGTACACAAAGGACATGAAAGATAAGGTGGGAACTTGTCCGGGTGAGGCCATTAACTACCCAAAGAAGAAGGCTTTTGTCTAGAAGTCTCCTTTAAATATGGTAGAACAAGAGATTTGAAACAAAAGTTTTTAAGGAAAGAAAGAAAAGAAGGAAGGAAGACAAAGAAAAAGCAATTTCTCAGTTAAGAAATAACATCAGCTCAAGTAAAACAATTGTTTTTATCTGAAAAAATTTAGTTTTTCTTCTGATGTCAGGGATAGCACTTGAATCCAACATTTTCAGAAATAACAACACACTCTTCATTTATTATGATGGATAATAATGTGAACTAGTCTATATACCAATCAAATATGAGTAAAATTTTTCAATCTTCTTTTTTTCTCTGCACTGATGATACACAAGAAGGAAGAGATTCATTTTGGTTTGCCATTGCTAAAATAAGTAGTACCAATAATCCAAATTGTCCAATGAAAACTGCATATGTAAGTTAGAGATCAGAAAAATAGATGGCTATGGTATGCAAGTTAATTTGTGTGTGTGTGTGTGTGTGTGTGTGTGTGTGTGTGTGTGATGCTGGGGATTGAACCCAGGGCCTTGTGCATGAGAGGCAAGCACTCTGCCAACTGAGCGACATCCCCAGCACTACAAGTAAAATTTTTATTTGCTGGAAGTTTGATTCCAAATATAACAGTATTGAGAAGTGGTGTAAATTTTAAGAGGTAAGGCCCAGCAGGAGGTAATTAGGTAATGGGGGCTCCACTTTAAGAAGGGATTAATATTCATCTCATGGGAATGGATTATGTCTCTCAGAACTAGGTTAGTTATGATTTGAGGTCACCCCTTGTGTTTCAATTGCTGCTTGCCATTCTTGCACTTGCTCGTGCCAGGCAATGCCCTCTGCTGTACTATGGTGGAGAAGGCGGCCCTCACCAGAGGCAGAACATGTGGAGCTGCCTAATCTTGGATTTTCAGATTCTAAAACTGTATTATAAATAAACTTCTTTTCTTTATAGATCACCCATCATCAGGTATTTTGTTATAGCAACATAAAATAGACTAAGATATAGACTACTATTAATTTAGGTCCACTAGTTATATAATACGATCTTTAATTTTATGTGTCAATTTAACAGGAATAAGAGATTCCCCAGATAGCTGGTAAATGTTATTTCTGCATATGAGTCTGTGAGGGTATTTCTGGAAGAGATTGGCATTTGAATTGTAAATTGAATAAAGCAGAAGACCCTCTCCTACATGAATATTATTGAATCCATTGAGGGCTCAAATGGAACAAAAAAATGAAAGAATAACAAATCCATTCTCTCTTCGTGAGCTAGGATATCCATCTTATTCTGCCCTTGGACATTGGCACTACTGGTTTTGGACCTGCAGGCTTGGACTTACTCTACCAGCTTTTCTGGGACTGCAATTTACAGATGGCAAATGATGGGATTTCTCCATCTCCATAGTTGCAAAGCAGGTCATTCAAAATAAATCTCTTTCTATATACCTATATCTATATCATCTTTATCTATCTTATTGGTTCCATTTCTCTGGAAAATCCTGACTAGCACAAATGAAAAAAACTTGAAATGAATCTGATATGATCCTTTTTTCTACTCTCAAAGATTATGTAGAGGGAAATGAGAGGGGGAGGGGGTGGGGGTATGAAAAATGGTGGAATGAGACAGCCATCATTGCTCTATGTGCATGTATGATAATCAATAATGATATGAATGTACATCATGCACAACCATAGAAATGAAAATTTGTACCCCATATGTGTGCAATGAATCAAAATGAAGTCTGTAAAAATAAAAATAATAATAAAAAAAGTCTGAAATAACAGGGCATTTAGAAATTAAATCTTTGTTCTGCTACCATGTAAGTCCCTAGTCTTGAGCAAGTTACTGTGCTTCTCTGAGTATGTTTCTTCATTATAAATAGGTTTAACAATAATATCCACAACACCCAGATGATAAATCAAAGGCCACGGCTCTAGAGTTCACTGATGAATCTAAAGTATAGATTCTAGTAAGAAGGAACATAACATGAATTTATTTCAGTCCTTTTGTGCAACATGCTGGCAATCGTTAATACAGAGAAATTTATGGGGTGCTATGGGTACTTTGAGGCTGAAGACCTAAGAGAAGAAAACAAAAGTTAGGCAGATACAGAAAAGGGGACACAGATATTGAAAATAACCTATGAAGAGAACCAAATGCCTGCTAGTCTAGCCCTACTCTGAATATTTTAGGTCATTCACTATTTCATCTACCCACTCAATTTTAATGAATTATTAATATTCCATTTATTTAATGTGCATATATTGAGACATGATATTTAAAAGGTAAATGCTATATCTAGAAAATGTAACAAGTTCTCAGGAGGTTTCCTGCCTAGTGAGGAAGCTAGATAATTCATTCAATGAGGGGGAAAAAAATGATGTTAACCATGCTATGGTTACAATATGTACATAATGGTGGGAAGCACAGGGTAAGGAAGGGCATTTGTGTCAGGATAGCTCATCAAGAAGCCTTCCTGGAGGAGATAAAGCCTGAGCTGACTTTAAAGGAAGTGTGGGAGTTAAACAGATGAACCAGAGGAGAGGAGGAACAGAAAGAAGAGTTAAGAAGACCACACATGAGAAGTTGTGAAGAGTAAGGAACTTTCAAGAAAATTCAGGTAGAGTGAGGCATGGTACACACCTGTAATCCCAGCTATGCAGGAGGCTGAGTCAGGAGGATCTCAAGTTAGAGGTCAGCCTGGGCAACTTATAGAGAACCTGTCTCTAAATAAAAGTGGCTGGCAATGTAGTGCAGTGGTAGAGGGACTCTGGGTTCCATTCCCCTTACAAGAAAGAGGAAGGAAAGGGGAAGGGAAGGGAAACGGAGAGGGAAAGAAATCAGCCCAGATGGCACTCTGCCAGCCATACTGTGGAGATGGACTTGACTGTGAACTATTCAGGGAGCCACTGATGGACTCATATTGGGCTCAGTGAAGATCAGATTTGAATTTTAGAAACAATTTTAACTGTTTTGGAGCTGGTTTAACTGTATCAGGAAAATTGATTCAGTCAATCCATGATGAGTCCTTGAGCATTGGTCAGAGATAATGAATGTTAGAAAATTTTGGAAAGTTGAATTGATAGCCTTTTGTGAATACCTTGTGACACTCAGTGAGTTCAATAGTAGAGAGAGAGAGAGGGGAACCTAGAATGACAACTAGGAAAAAATTAAGACAAAGGAACCCAACGCATATTAAATAGTTTCTGTGTACTGCGTGCAATGTAATAGTTGTATGTGTTCACAACCTTGTTCAATCTTCATAATAACCCCATGACATAGTTATTATTACCTCAACTTTTTTAACCTATTGGGTACAATTTTTTTAATTAATTTATGTTTTCTTAGTAAGTACACATCAATTTCATTTGGGAACAGGAAAAATGTAAACATTTAAGAGTAATCTTAGTAAAATAATATGTGGTGTTGAAAATTTTTTCATTATCTTTTTTTTGACAGTGATAAATACTTTTTAAAAAAATTTTTCTTATATGTATATAGGATAATAATGTCTGTCTCATTTTACCCATCCTTCTCATCCCCATTGCCCCACCCCTCCCCTCACTTCCCTCTGCATAATTCAAAATTCCTTTATTCTTCCCTACCCACCCCACACTATGGATCAGCATCCACTTATCAGAGAAGATATTTGACCCTTGGTTTTTTGGGATTGACTTATTTCACTTAGCATGATAGTCTCCAGTTCCATTCATTTACCTGCAAATGCCATAATTTCATTCTTCTTTAAGGCTGAGTAATATCCATTGTGTGTATGTACCACATTTTCTTTATCCATTCATCTGTTGAAGGGCATCTAGGTTGGTTCCATAGTTTAGCCTATTGTGAATTGAGCTGCTGTAAACATTGATGTGGCTGTGTCACTATAGTTGTTACCTCAACTTTTGATGACGTTTTGATTCAGGGAAGTAATTTTCACAAGAGCACAAAGAGTGACAAAGACAGGATTTGGAATCAAGTATGTGTAAATGCTTTGTCTGTCAAACTTCCTAAGGTACATAAGCCCTATCGCTAATCAAGACAGCAAATGTAGACTAAAGAGCAGGTTTGGAAGGCAACCTAATATGGAAGGGTGAAGAAAGAGGAGGGTGTCTGGGGTTAGGAAATAAACCCTGCATGTTAACACAGGGGGACCAAGTGGGCAATCAACATTGATGACTCATGAACAGACAAGAGACTGACTGACAAGTGTTTATTGTACCTGAAGACAAGAATATTGAATATCCATGGATTATAAGCTTTAACAGAATAGAGGAATTGTGTGTGGTGGTGGGGGGGATCATATTGTGATGGTTGAAAAATGACTACATAGAAAAATCCAAATTCAACCTGAAACTATCTTTAAGTGTTGAGGAGATGGAGAAAAAAATGACTTATTTCCAAAGATTGAACCTAGTCAAGGAAAAAACTCTAGCTGGACTAGACCTGGGGAAGCACAGATTTAAGCCATCTTGACCCCTGGATAAAGTCTTGATATCAGTCTTAAAGGTAATGTGGAATGGTGGCTGATTCTACACACTGAGGAACTCTAAATACGTCACAGGTACGGGATTTATACTTGGATCCATCACTAGTGTGGGTCCCCATATGTTCCTCCTCAAATCTTATATACTTTATTTTCCACATTATCCCAGGAAAAAAGAATCCAGTCAGGTTCACAATACAGGTGTGGAGAGAATTAAACAGGAAACATAATTAGAGAAGAAAACGTATGTAATTGCATGTGTATGTATATTTATATACCTAAGTATGTCTACATATACCGTTAGCTCACAGGTGGCAATCCTGCAAATAAGTGTCACTTCAAAGCTCATACCTCCTATGTTGTTTGGAATCCCAGGCCTTGGAGTCTTCTAAACTCTGCCAATCTAAAAACAGGTGCACACAAAGAAAACAAGAAAGCTACGTGACAAGTAGTGTTCCTTTGGTTCTTTTAGAAGAGCACGGGAAGGCACTGGCTTTAAGTAAGAAAATCCCAAATGGTTTATATTCAAACCACTTAAATTTCAAATCAGTTTACAAATAGGAATAACAAGAGCACCTACGAGGGTCTCCTCAAATTAGGAAAGTTGCAGTATATTAGGGTTTCCTCAAATTAGGAAGGTTTAAACATACGAAAAAAAATAAATAAATCATCTTGTTCACAAATTGAGCTACTAAAACTATAACATTATGTCTTTAAAACTAATCTTGGCAATGTATTTAAAATATCCCCAATTTTAATAATTTCTCTTTGGATACTTGAGATCAGTGGTTTTAATCTAAATTTAAATAGTTAACACTGAGACTTTTAAATGACAATTGCTGTGCCTTCATTTCAGGGACATCAAGTAATACCAAGTCATACATTTTGTGGATTTTTTTTTTTTTTTTGCAGTACTGAGAATTGAACCTAGGGTCTTGTGCATGCTACAGGAATGCTCTACCACTGAGCTGCATCCCCAGCCATTACATTATTATTATTATTATTATTATTATTATTATTATTACTATTACTATTATTTTGAGACAGCTTGCTAAGTTGTACAGGTTGGTCTCAAACTGTAATCTTCCCTTCTCAACCAACCTCCTCGCCCTTCCAGGAGCTAGGATTATGGTTCAGTTTATAAGAAACGATGCAATAAACAATAATATAAAGCTGGCAAGAATTTTTTATATTGGAGGACCAGGCCTGCTCACAGTGAGGGAAAGCTGTTCCATTTGTCTGAGAAAGCTGATGTCCTTGTCGTCATGTACATCACTGAGTCAAAACAATGACAGAAGTGCTAATCCCCTGTGATATTTCTGAGCCTAAACTTCCTGGCTGACTGGTTAAGAACATTTTAAAATGATAGGTAGGATTTATACAAGGTCAATAAACAGGAAAGATTAAATCAGGGCTTTCTTGGTTTTAATCTTTGTTTCAATTTTAATACTAGAGCATGTTTGTTTTGTTTTCAGGGATATTAAGCTAGCTTCTCATCCTTTCTTGAATTACCCAAAAGTACATTTTTCCACAGGGTTCTGGGCATATGCTATATTATTTTTATTAGATTTTATTTCAGGCTATCTTGAAAAGTGACCTAAAGGCCCCAATGGATTAGCATCATAGAGATCTGCCAGGCCTGCACAGTGAATCTCCTCTAACCCTGACACCCTAGAAAGCTTGCCGCCACAGCTGAGAAGTTCACATCCTTCATCTTGCCACCTTTATGTCCTCTTGTGCCTGTTTGTTCCTCTGGAGAGAGATGGTCCCCAGACCTCAGCAGAGGCTGCAAACATCCTCCCAGCAAGGTCACATTGTCCTATGAGGGGTCACTAAGAGTCAGCCCAGGTGATGGCCCTGCTAGACCCTGTGCTGCCACCCCTTTAATTCCTTGTCCCCAGGAGGAACTGACATTCAGGAGCACTTTCACAGTCAAACAGCGTGCCACATAGTTTTGCCTGGCATCAGAGCCCCAGTGTCTGAGCAGCTCTTTTATCCAGGCTTTCTCAAGGTAATAGGGATTGGATATAGATTCACACTCCACACCACAGCTCCCAGGAGGCAGCTGCAGCCCAGCCCGTAGGCAGTAATCAGAGTGGCTTCCCAGAAGCCACAGGTCCCCTGAGCAACCTCTGTGAGGAGGGCTTTATTCCTCCCATAAACACCTTTACTTTTAAAATGTCTTAACTCTTTATTCTTCTAAGTTTTTGAGACTTTTTATTCACTTTGTTTTTTGAGGGGGAATGGAGAAGCCTTCTTTGGATGTTTATACGTATTAGACCCCAGATACCAAATAAGGATTTTCAAGGTAGCTCTGCAGTTGATTTAATAAAACCCATAAGTGACCTGACCTAAGAGGAATGGCTCTAAATTTCTAATTTCTAATTTGTCATTTTCCAAGCTCCCAGGGAACATGTGATCATAGCAGGAGTAATAGAGACACAGTAAAGTAGTTCATTGTATCACAAAATAGTTGAGCACCTTCCAAGCAGGGCACTGTATTACTACCATGGTTTTCAAACCTTCATTGACTTTCTGTATCCAAGGAATAGTTTTTCATTTCCAGTTTTCAACAAGTCACAGATAAGCAGAAGGGGCCTTTCATATTTTCTTGTTTAGCCAATGCGGCACACCACCTCACAATGCAAGTCTCCTCTAGGACTTGAGTTTACGTGCAAATTTCTCTTTGGCACTGCAAGAAGTTTGGGTTCCCGTGCTCCTTTATTAACTTTATTTCCAATTTTCCTTTTACTTAATCAGTTTTCCCTACCTCTGGCTGCTCTGCTACTTGAACATACCCTAAACTAGCTATGGAATGTTATCTTCAGTATACACTGTCATTCCCAGATTCATAATCTAATCACACCAGTTTGCACATTATGATTACTCACAACCTGGTTAAGAGTGTCTAGAACACATTACAAAGCATCCAGTGACAAGATTCTTGCCCTGAGGAACTTACCATGTAGGTCATTCAAATACCAGAGTGGCTAACAAGCAAAGCAGAGCTGCAGAGAACTCTTGGGCAATTAGTATTGGAAAAATGTAAAAAAGAGATGACTGAGCATGTAAATTACAACTACCTTTTCTATGAGTCATAAAAATAATGCATGAAGAAAACAATATAAGAAGGAAAAAAATTCCCAAAAGCTAACATGAAGATAAAAACTAAGAAATAGAATAGATCAAGCTGGATTTCAGATTGTGCAGAGTCTAAATGAGAGCAGAATCACTGGGCTCAATTTAGTAAAAGAAGTAAGTTAAAGAAGCATGTCATGGACCAGAAAGACTTGATCTGATTTGTGGGGGGAAAATAGGGTTCTGGACATGAGCTTTAGGTAGATTTTAATGTATAATTTAGAAGTCGAAAATTCATAGGTCAACAAATATGGTTTAAAACTTTTACCTTATTGTAAGATAATTATAGATAATTTTTAATTGTTCACATTCATGGATGATAGTATATTTAAGGTAGGTAGCATGGTAAATAAATAAGGAAACCCTAATGAGGGGTCATCAGATTTTATAGTTTTAGTCTGTCAAGTGTACAAAATTCCTTGACAATTAGAAGACACTCCCTTATTTTGATTGTGTTTTAAAAACCATTTGACAATATATGTACACCAGCTAGAACATGTCTGAGAAATTAGCTTTCTTTCTTTCTTGTTTTTTTGGTTTTGGGGGGTTTTTTTGTTTTGTTTTGTTTTGTTTGTTTTTTTGTTTTGTCCTTCCTCTTTTTGTCTCACAAACTAGAACTTCAGACTTTGGCACTTGGTTTCTCTCTCTTTCTCCAGCCATCCCTCCCACTCCCACTCCCTTCCCCACCCATCCCACACTGAAGTTGGCAGGAAAACTAAGTAGATGGTTTATAAACACAGATAAAGTGCTGTAGAGTAAACAACACACTGTGTGAACACCCAACAATTTAACTGCTGAAATCCAGGGTAAGCATTTAAAGGTTATTTAAATGCTCCCTCTCCATAACTAAAAGATAGTTGCTGCTCAGTGTGTTCGAGGCGGGTCTAAAAGGGTGCAGGTCAGGTGGGATCATGATTCTCCGCCAATTCCCAAGGTGGAAAAGCTGCTCCTCAGCCTTCTGCTCGCCCCCTGCACAGAGTTGGAACCAGCACAGAATCTGATTTGTCACACGGAAGGTTTTTCCCATTCTCCTGCAGTGATAGCCGCAGCTCTCCTGCCTGTGATTTCCCCCACAGAGAAATGCACATTTTTGGAGTTTCTTCTTGGTGGGATGAGGAATGTATCCTTCAAACAAGTCCCCTCTGACCACTGCAGAGAACTGCCAAGGACTGTGCTACTGTGTTGAGTGCCTCAGAAACCAGTACTCTGTAGGAAAAATCACAGAACTGACTGTCACACCTACAGATGATCTGAGCGATCACCTAGGACCATCAAATGTAAAAGAGCTGAAAGATCACAGTTAAGGGTGGAATTGTGCCCCTTATCCCAAAATCCAGAGGTTGAAGCCCTGACACTCAATACCAAGGAAGGTTTGGAGACTGTCTCCTCAGAGGTCCTAAGTTTGAGTGAGCTGTAATTCAATATGACTAGGTCCTTCCAAAAGGGAAAATATAAACACAGACACATGCATAAATGGAAAACCATATGAAGATACACAGGGAAAAGATGGCCATCTACAAGTCAAAGAGAGAGTACCAGAACAGAGCCTTACCTCCGAACCCTCGGAAGGAACTAACCCTATTGGTACCTTGATTTAAGACTTCCAGCATCCAGAACAGTGTATTTTTATTTTTGAACTGCCTAATCTCTGGTGCTTTGTTACACAGCCTCAGGAATTGAATACAGTCACTAAATATAAAGATCACCTGCTGGAACCCTCTTGATTCTTCTGAGGAAGCCAAGGCCCAGAGATAGAAAAGGAGTGTTTTTGTTCAATAGTCAAGAGAGGTGCCAGCAATGGGGCCCTGTTTCCTGATACCCAATACAGTGTGCCTTCATCATCCCTGTGAACATTCCCACCATCAGGAGGGCACCAAGAAGGGTCACTTCTGAGGGAACAGCAGGGGTCACACTGAAGCATCCACATTTATGCAGCCACTCTGCACCATGCTGGGTGCCGACTGTGTCCAGACCAAAGTCTCCACGTCACAGGTGGATCCTCTGCGCTCTCTGAACTCCACTCACCTTCACAGAGGGAGGCACCCACAGCTGAGAGTCTTTGGGAAAGGATTTAAAAAGTATACCTGAGCATTATTTTCACACTCCTCTTTCTGATCCCATCCCAATCCCACCCCAGGTCACAGGACTAAGCTTCCACCAGCATCATGTAGGCCATTTTTTCTCTTTCTTCAATTCAGTGTGAGAAGCCATGAAGCAATTAGCTTGTTCCAGGGGTGGTGAAAACAAACGTCCAAGGGGAAAAGCTGTGTGAGCTGGGGCCATGTCCCCCGTCCAGGCCTGTGCAGCAGCATCACACCATTGGTCCCTCAGACAGGAAGTTGGAGGTCTCTAAAGTCAGGCTCCCAACACAGTTCCAGGGCAAATAAAAATAGCTTTTTGGGGTCTGTTGCCATGCCAGGTACTACAGTTTGTAGACTTTCTTTCTCTAGTTTACTAGGAAGGAATTTCTTAGGAGTGAACTATTTGAACTGGGAAGCAAAAGAAGTTTCCATGTGACAATACCATTTGCCTCTCTCTACATTGGGAATCTGACACTGGGGTTAGAATTCCAGCAATAATAAACTCAGGATTATAATTCAGGGAGTTCAGAAACTCATAGAAAGAAAAAAATACAAATCTTCATTTTCATTAAAGTGTAATATTTAGCATTTCCTTCTATTTTTAATAAAGGTGATAAACTCGTGATATTAGCAATGCCAATTACAGAAATAGAAGTCATTAATAGAAATCACAGACATATCAATTGTTGAAGATACATCAAAATTTCATTTATGTTCATTGCTACTTTGAAAAATTGGTAGTCAGTAAATCAGGTACTGGATATTATTATTTATGGCATTTACTAAAAAGGTAAATGCAACTGCATTATGCTTTTTGATAACTACATTGAAAAATAATTGGTTTCTGTTTTGGTGGTGCTGTGGATTGAACAGAGTGCCTTGCTCATTGTTATCTACCCCAAACCCTTGACTTTGAAATGAAAGGTCTTTCCAAGTTGCCCAGGCTGGCCTTGCAATCTTCCTGCCTCAGCCTCAAGTACCTGGGATTACCATTGTGCACCACTGCACATAGCTTCTCTTTGGTAAGCTGGTGTGTTTTATATATGCACTTATAAACATTATTCTGAGACAGGCACATAGACTTACCAGACTTCCACTGGGGTGGGCAGTCCACAAAGGCCACAGTCACAGGGGAAAAGTATGGATAACCCTGTGACTATTCTAGTATACCATTTAGAATCAGAAGAGAATCAAAAGAGCTATAATACACTACTGAATCATGGGAATCTGATACAAAATGAAGATAACCATACTCTACCACCTGAGAACGGAGTTCAGGTGATCTCCTGTGGGGGTTTTCTATTGTTTGATTTTCTGTTGTTGTTGTTGATTTAAGAGATTTTGAGGTGGTCTGAGGTTCATATTTTGAGAACACTGATGTAAAGTTTTTGCTAACCTAATCATTTGATTTATTTATCCAAAATAATTTAAAAGGCATTTTTATAAGTAATGCAGTTTAGAATATCTAAAGCCATTATGCTTTATGACTTTTAAACACATTGGCAAACAATGTCAAAAAGGTGAAATTCAGAAAGCTATATAAGGTTATGGGACCTAAAAAAGATTAATGTTCTTCTTGAGCATCATGATGCTTTTCATCATTTTTTTTTTATTTTTAACTATACATATTTATGTGCATGGTGAGATGATTTGATACTTACACACAATGCATAATGATCAAATTAGGATAATTAGCATTACCATCTCCTTAAGCATTTAATTTCTCTTTCTTTTTCTTTTTTTTTTTTTTCCAGAAAGGGCCATTCATACTTTTTTCCTTCTAGTTCGTTGCAGAATGTATAATAAATTGTTAACTGTAACCACCCTACTGCTCTGCAGAACATTAGTATTTCTTCCTGTTCTCTAACTGGATTTTGGAACCTACTATTGTTTGGATCTGAAATGCCCCTTAGGCCTTTGTGTTGAAGACTTAGTTGCCAGCTGTGGTACTAATGGCAGTTGGTAGACCCTAGAAGAAGGAAGTTGGAATATTAAGAATATACCTTTGAAATGATTTTGGGACCCTAGCCTCCCCTCTCCCTCTCCTCCTTGCTTCGTGGCTGCCATGGGCTCACACCACAGACAACTGCCTCATCACAGGCCCAAAAACAAGTTCAAACTGATCATAGACTGAAATCTCCCAAATTGCAAGCCAAACTCAAGCTTTTCTTCTTACAAGTTGATTTATCTCAGTTTTGATTTGTTACAAGAACAGAAAACTAACACACACAGTATCTGTTAAGAGCATTATGAACTTGGCTGACATGAAGGTTGAAGGAAACTGAGGCTATAATGCTGAAGCTCATTAAGCCTCTTTGAAGGTTTACATTTGTTTATAGAGTTTACTTCTGCAAACACCAAAACCTCTGTCTTGAGTTACATGATTCATCTTGTGTTCAAATTGACAGCTACCTCTTATTTTGCCAAGAAACTGATAGTTTACGAAGTGGTAACTGACATCTCCCATAGAGAGGTACACAGTACTTAAGTGAATGAGGCTTGGGTTAGGAGCCCTGTAAACTCAGCTTCAAGTGTTTGGAATAAACAGACTAATTACAATAGTGCAGGAGGAGCAGTGTTTGCTCTGCAGTGTGGGGAGAGCATTGTTTCCTTAAAGCCCTGTCTGAGACCTTGGAGGCCTCCTAGCTCAGCAGCTCCTACAGTAGGGAGTATCAGAAATTATAAAATCAGCCTTTAAAAACTCAATTTTCCCCACATATCCTTTTATCCTGCTATGTTTTCAATCACACATCATCATAACTTGGACAAATTCATTCAATTGTAAAGAAGTTTAAACTCGCTGGGCATGGTGATACCTGTCTGTAATCCTAGCAGTTTGGGAGGCTGAGGTAGAAGGAACACAAGTTCAAGACCAACCTGGGCAATTTAATCGAGACCCTGTCTTAAAATAAAATAAAAAGAGCTAATAGATATAGCTCAGTTGTAGAGCACCCCTGGGTTTAATCCTCAGTACTACCAAGAAAAAAAAAAAAGTTTAAATTATAAAAATTCCCTCTACTTTGCTTTATGATTAGTTTTGTTATAGAACTTGTTGGAGCCTACCTCATGTTATAGCAAACAGGCCAAACCCTTACCACAGATTAGGGGGTCATCAGAGGACTGAAATAACAGCATAATGATGACCTGGTTCAGATCTTTGCTGGTACACCTCCAGATGTCAGTGGCTTTCCACAGCAGGTGCTTAAGTGGAGTGTTCAGGGGTGCTCACAGTTGAACCTGTCTTCCTAGCTCAGCACCTGGACCCACCAGGAAAGTTGGTGCCAAGGTTGGAGTTCTGGCTCAGTTACTTACCAACTATATGACTGGAAAATGTCAAACCTCTATTTCCTTCTCTGCATGAGCAAGGTAATAAGGGACACTTCCTCTTAAATTTTTTTGTTTGTTTGTTTGTTTTTGGTGTTGTTTTGGTACTGGGGATTGAATCCAGGGCACTCCACCACTGAGCCATATCCCCAACCCTATTTTGTATTTTATTTAGAGACAAGGTCTCACTGAGTTTTTTAGGGCCTAAGTGGCTGAGGCTGTTTTTGAACTCGCAATCCTCCTGCCTCAGCCTCCCAAGTGCTGGGATTACAGGCATGGGCCACCAAGCCTGGCTTTCCTCTTAAATCTGATGTGAGACTTAGAGAAGATCATGTATGATCAGCACATATGAAAGCACCTGGAAAGATCTCAGGAACTGTTAGCCATTATTATGTTTAACCAAAAACTTGGCTAAAACACAAAGATTATGCTACCATGAAATTTTAAACCCAGGAAGCCTCAGATAATGGTTGTCAATGACAATCAACAATCTAAGTAACTGAACTACATGAGAGAGCAGCTCTGAGCATTGCTGCCGTCAGAACCACCTGAAGAGCTTCCTCAACATTCTAGGCCAAAGACCCTGTGATGTGGTCGGGGCACAAATATTCTCAAGAAGCTCACCAAGTGATTCTGATTTAAAACTTCTCAAATACCTACAATACCCAAGTATTACAGGCATGGCACCATGCCAAGAACCATGAGGGTACAAAATTATAACAGAGCTGCCTCCACTGAACTGAAGGGGCTATGATCGATCAGGTAAAACAAGGGGTTTCATGAAAAGTAGAAAACAAGCAGTACCATTATTACACACAACAGAAAGTCAAATACATGATGTGAAGTGGAACATGATGGAAAGAAGAGGGGCCAACTCCCTCTCAGAAATATCAAGTACAGGAGGAAAAATTTGGCCGGGGCGGGGGGGGGGGGGGGGGCGGAGGGGATGTTGTCTGATACTC
>JAJEJO010000457.1:1079501-1099252 GCA_020662805.1 Glaucomys volans | reverse complement strand
TCCCAGCTTGTCATAAATTCATCCTCACATTTCTAGGTATCTAGTATAAAAATAACTTATTTTCAATGAAGTATGAATTACTGAACCTTGACAAAAAATTTTATTTTTGCACATTGTACTGCAATCAGCACTTTGGGTTAAACTGTCTTCTTAAAAAACCTTTGTCTTCTTTGTTGATTGATCTTTTTTAACAGTGAATCTTAGTACCTCATTCTGTGCTGTTTCCATCTGGCTCACAATCAAGTGGTTCCACATCTATGAACACTTATACATACCTACAAACAGTGAGACAGTTCCATGTTCACAGGAATTCTTTATTGAAGTCTTTTAAAATAAAGCAAAGAAAAATAATTGCTCCCTATTTTGCTCCTTGAAAGCTCTGTTTACATTCTCTGTACTGTATTGCTTCTTCTTTTGCTTTGAACAAGATCACCTGTGTCTGTTTTAAAGCTTGCTGAATTTTCCATGTCCTTGCCACCTTTGGGGTGTGGCCAATGATTTAGATCTGACAGTACCCTGTTCACCAGACTTGGACCCTGCTCCCTAGTGAGCTTCTTCTTGGTACAAAAACCCTTCCTGGCCAGTGAACTCTCTCCTTAATCCCATGGTAGGGGTCACCATTGTTCATCTTAGTGCTGCCAATGGGAACTTAGCATCTGACTTGAGAAACACACCATTAAAATCTGAAGAAAACAGGTAAATATGAAAGCAGTATCTTCAGTACTCCCAACTTCACCGTACCACTCAATTTTTTAGGTGTTTTTTTTTTTCATCTTCTGAGATAGCAATCATACACTGCCAAATAGCTGTTTGAAGTGTCCCCCATAAGCTCCTGGGTTAATGCAGGAATACTCAGAGGTGAAATGATTAGATTATGAGAGTTATAACCTACTTGGTGGATTAATTCATCTCATGAACTAAAAATTTGAATGGATTAACTGTAGTCAGGTAGGACATGACTAGAGGAAGTTAGGTCACTGGAGATATGCCTTTGGGTTGCTTTTCTTGTTCATTTTTTAAAAATTGGTCCATTGTAGTTGTACGTAATAGTGGCGTTTGTTGTTATATATTCACACATGGACACATTGTACCAATATAATTTGACCAATATCATTCCCCAATATTACCCCTTTCTCTCTCCTCCTTCCACCTGCCCCATTCCTTTCCTCTACTCTACTAATCTCCCTTCAATTTTCATGAAATACCCCCATGCCCGACATTTATTTTTCTCTTGCTGTCTTTCTAGCTTCCACCTGAGCATGTGACCCATGACTTTGAGTCAAATAAGCTTACATAATATTTTCAAGTTCCATCCATTTTCCTGCTAATTACATAATTTCATTCTTCTTGATGGCTGAATAAAACTCTATTGTGTATATAACACATATTTTTATACATTCATCCACTGACAGATACCTAGGCTGGTTTGGTAGTTTGGCAGTTGTCATGTTACAAGAAACATGGGTATACATGTTTCACTATAGCATGATGACATAATTATTTAGGATAAATACTGAGGATTGCTATAACTGGGTCATATGTTGGTTCCATTCCTAGTCTTTTGGGAAACCTCATAGGGATTTCCATAGTGCTTGTACTGATTTATAACAATACCACCAATGTTGTAACAGTATTATTTTTTTCCTCCACATTCCTCCAGCATTTATTATTGTTTATATCCTTGATGGCTGCCATTCTAACTGGAGTGAGATGAAATTTCAGTGTAGTTTGACTTACATTTCCCTAATTGATAGTAATATTGAACATTTTCCATACATTTATTGACTACTGTATTTCTTCTTTTGAGAAATATCTGTTTAGCTCATATGCCCATTTATCACTGAGGCTATTTGGATTTTTAGTGTTAAGTTTTTTGAGTTTTTTTCTATACTCTGGATATTAATCTTTTATCAGAAGAAAAGCTAACAAAGATTTTTTTTTCCCCATTCTGGAGGTCTTTCTTCACATCACATTCTTATTTCCTTTACTGTGCCGAAACTTTTTAAATTTGATGGCATCCCATTTATTAATTCTTGTCACTATTTCCTGGGCTTTGGGGGTCCTACTAAGAAGATTGTTGCCTATGCCTGTATGTTGGGATGTTGACCCTATGTTTTCTTCCAGGAGTTGCATAGTTTCTGTTTAATTCCTAGGTTTTTGATTCATTTTGAGCTGGCTTTTCTGCAGAGTGATAACAGTGGATAACATATGGATAACCAGTCTTCTCAGCACCAATTGGTTTAAGTGCTGTCTTTTCGTCAATGTATATTTTTGGCATCTTTTTTAAGGATCAGATGACTATAGATGTGTGGGTTTCTATGTGTATCTTCTATTTCGTACCATTGGTCTTTGTGTCTGTTTTTATACCACTAAAGCAATTTTTTTTACTGTAGCTCTGTAGTGTAATTTGAAAACAGGTATTATGATGCTTCCAGCATTGCTTTTTTGACTTCAAATTATTTTGGATATTCTGGGTCTTTTATTCTTCTGAATGAATTTTAGGACTGTTTTTTTCTTGTTTTGATGGGGATTGCATTGAATCTGTATATTGCTTTTGGTTATATGGTCATTTTAACAACATTAATTCTGCCTATCCATGAACATGGGAGGTCTTTCCTTCTTCCATCTTCTTGTGTCTTCAATTCCTTTCTTCAATGTTCTATAGTTTTCTTTGGAGAGGTCTTTTACCTCCTTGGAGAGATTTATTCTTACATTTTTTTTTTAAATTTTCAAGGCTATTGTAAATGGAATTGTTTTTCCTTCTTTCCCGGCAGATTTATTATTGGTGTATAGGAAAACTATTGATTTGAGTATGTTGATTTTATAACTGTTACTTTGTTAAATTCACTTATTTGTCTAGCCATCTTCTGGTGGAGTTTTTGTATCCTTTAGCCATATGATCACATCAGCTAAAAACAGTGATAATTTGCCTTTTTTTCTTTCCTATTTTTATCCTTTTATTTCCTTCTCTTGCCTAATTTCTCTGGCTGAAATTTCTGGTACTATATTCTGGAGTGGCAAGAGTGAACATCCTTCTCTTGTCCCAGATTTTAAAGAAGATGCTTTCAATTTTCCCCCCATTTATTATGATGTTGACTTTAGGTTTGTTGTACATACCCGTTGAGGTAAATTCCTTCTATCTCTAGTTTCTTCAAAGTTTTATCATGTATGGGTGCTAAATTTTGTTAAAAGCTTTCTCCGCATCCATTGAAATGACTAGATGATTTTGTCCTTAATTTTAAATAAATGTTGAATTATATTTATTGATTAGCATTTGCTGAACCATCCTTGCATCCCTGGGATAAAACCAATTTGGTCATGATGTGTCATCTTCTTACTCTGTTGTTGGGGTATGATTTTCTAATATTTTATTAAGCATTTTGCATCCAAATTCATCAGGGAGATTGATCTTTAGTATTCTTTCCTTAGGGTATCTTTATCTGGTTTGATATGAGGGTGACAGTGGCTTCATAGAATGAACTTGGAAGTGTTCCATCCTTTTCTATTTCATGCAATAATTTCAGGAGTATGCATTAGTTCTTCTTTAAAAGTCTGATAGAATTCAACTAAGACTCCATTTGGTCTTGGGTTTTTCACTTTTGGAAGTCCTTTCATTATTGTTTCTACCTCCTTGCTAGTTGTTGCTCTATTTAGATATTTTTATGTCCTCTTGATTCAATTTTGGCAGGTTATATGCATCTATAAATATGTTTATTTCTTCTAAGTTTTCTTACTTATTGCAGTATAAGTTTTCAAAATAATTCCTAATAATTCTCTGGATTTCTGTGATGTCTTTGATGATTTCTCCTTTTTTATCTCTAATTTGATTGATTTGGATCTTCTCTATTTTTCTTTGGCTATTTTGGCTAAAGGATTATCAATCTTGTTTATCTTTTCAAAGGACCAACTCTTCATTTCTTTGATCCTTTGTATTGTATTTTTATTCTCAATTTTGTTAATTTCAGCTGTGATGCTAATTATTTCTTTTCTTTTGATGGCTTTGAAATTGATTTGTTCTTATTTTTCAAGGACTTTGAGATGCATCTTTGGGTTGTTCAATTGATATCTTTCTAATTTTCTTATGTATGCACTCATAGTTAAAAACTTTCCTCTTAAAACTGTCTTCATAGTGTCCCAGAGGTTCTGGTATGCTGTACAACCATTCTTATTTGATTCTAAGAATTTTAAATTTATCCCTTGATTTCTCCTATTATCCATCACCCATACTACAAGTTTACTATTTAATATCCATATGTTCATATACTTTCTGTAGGGTTGTTTTTGGAGGATGAGTTGATTTCTAATTTAATATTATGATCTGATAAAATGAAAGCAATTATATGAATTTTTTGCTAAGAGTTACTTTGTGGCCCAAAATAGGGTCGTTTTTGGAGATGTTTGCACAAGCAACTGAGAAGAAAGTACATTCAGTTGTTGTTGGATAAAATAACTGTCTGTTAAGTTCATTTTGTTTATAATATTTTAGGTCCAAGGAATCTTTACTGAGTTTATGTCTCAATGACATAACTATTGGTGAGAGAGGTGTATTTAAATTATTCAGTAATATTGTACTGGGGTCTACCTGAGTCTTTAATTCAAGCAGTTTCTCTTTTATATAATTTTTTATTCCTACAATTGGGGAATAACTATTTATTATCATATCTTCTTATTGGATTGTTACTTTTGCCAGTAAGAAGTGACTTTCCTCATCTCTTCTGATTAATTTTGACTTGAACTCTTGATATGCAAGCAGCTACTTCCACTTGTTTGAGGGCTCTGTTTGCATGGTATTTTAATTTCCATCCTTTCACTTTAAGTTGGTGGCTGTCTTTGCTAATAAAGTGAGTCTCTTGCAAACAATGTAAGCTGGGTCTTATTTTTAATCCATTCTGCCATACTATGTCTTTTAATTGAAAGGTGGGACCATTTACATTCAATGCTGTTATAGAGATATGTTTATTCATTCCTGTCATTTTGATTTATAGCCAATGTTTAATTTGGCCCTGTTTCTTATTTGCTTAGCTGCTCTTCAAATGTCCATTTGGAGCTCTGGGATTTGTTTTTTATTTCTTCTGTGTGAAGTATTTCTTTAAATATTTTTATAGTACTATCTAGTAGTTATGAATTCTATAGTTTCTTAATTTGGAACGTTTTTATTTCTGAAAATTGTGAAGGAGAGCTTTGCTGGATATAGCAATCTTGGTTGACAGATGTTTTCTTTTAGAGCTTGGAGCACAGCATTCCAAGGCCTCCTGGATTTTAGAGTTTGTGCTGAGTAATCAGAAGTAATTCTGATTGGCTTACCTCTAAATGTGACCCAACATTTTTCTCTTGAGGCCTTTAAAATTTATCTTTGTTCTATGTGTTAGACATTGTAATTATGTATCATGTAGAGGGTTTTTTAATCTTGTCTAGTTTAGTTGTGAATGCCTAGTGTATCTGGATATCCATCTCATTCCCAAGGTTTGGAAATTTTTCTGTTATTTCCCTGAAGAGGTTATTCATGCCTTTAACCAACATCTCACATCACTTTTCAGTTCCAGTGATTCTTAAATCTGGTTTATTAATTTTATCCCAGATTCTTGTAAATTCTGGTCATGGTTACTTATATTATTTTCTTTATACTGTCTGAATGTAAAAGGCTGGCCACTTTGTCTTCCAGCTCTACAATTTTATCTTCAGTGGTCTATTCTATTAGAAACACTTTCAAATGAACATTTGATTTGATTTATTGTGGCTTTATTTCCAATATTTCTGTTTGGTTCTTTTTCAGTACCCCCATCTCCTTATTGCATTTCTCACTTATATACTGTACTAACTTTCTTAATTCATTCAAATGTTTTGTGTGTTCTCTTGGAATTCATTGATTATTTTTATAATCATTCTTTTAAATTCTTTATCTGATATTTCATTCACTTCAATATTTTTGGAGTCAGTTTCTGGTGAATTATGAACTTTAGGAAGCATTGTGTTACCTTGTTTTTTCTTATTTTCTGTATTCCTTTGTTGAGTTTTATGTATCTGTTGGAATGGAAATCTCTTCCACTCTTATGTGTGAGCCATCCCTCCCACACACACACCCAACCCACAGCCATTCCTACTTGGGACCTCATCTTTAGTTTGTTTTTTCTTTCTACTATTCTTTGTAAAAAAGTATTGTTGGAGTGGGAGTGTGGTAAATTTGTGTTTGTCTCTTGGCTGGGTTTAGCTTAGCAGCAGTGTCTCCATCCTGTGAACTTTTAGTGCCCTTGCAGATTCCCAGTGCCTCAGAACTTCCGCATTCTTGGGTTCATCTGTAGAGCAGCTTGCAGCTGGAGCACCAGATCCTTGATCTTGAAAACAAGCTTCCCCATCTGCCAACTTGGCCTGATGTCCTCCTGAGAGATTTCTCTGCTAGAATCTCCTGTCCTCCAGCTTCTTTCAGGGCAGATCAGGTCCACCTTCAGGGTTTACATCTTATCTCTGACTCCTTGTGCTTGCACACGCTCTCTCTCTCTCTCTCTCTCTCTCTCTCTCTGTGGGTTTCTCTCTGGTTCCCATCTGCCATGAGCTGAGTAACTTTTCTCTGTCATGTGCTTGTGCCATGTTCTGCCTTGTCCTAATGGATTTGGCAGATCATGGACTGAACCTCTGTAACTGTAGCCAAAATAAACTTTTATTTCTCTAAGTTATTCTTGTCTGGTGTTTTGTCACAATGATGATAAGCTGATTAGCACACTGTCCAAAGCCTCCACTTTTGCTCTGCACTCTTTTATATCAAACACTGTATATTTCACGAGTGGAAGTATTAATACATACTGCTTATAGCTCAAAAGGGCCCTATCAGGCTAGAGATACAACTCAGTGGTAGAGCAATTGACTAGTATGTCTAAGGCCCTGGATTTTATTCCCAGCTCCTCAAAAAATAAAATTAAAATGTCTCTTCCTGATTGCCTTTGCTTCACAAAACAAGCAAAGATTATTAGCAAAAAGACACATAACAAGCCAAGAAACAGGAAGACTGAAGTATCAGACAGCTAGCATGGTACTAAGTGGCACTGGTGACCCCATATTTCCACTGTCCTTTGCCCTGCCCTGTGTTGTCCCCATTCTAAAAAAGCAGCTCTCCCTCCACACTCTCCTCTCACCCACACTAGAATATCCATAACTTCTCTAAGTTACCTAGGAGGCTCTTCTGATGGAGAGTTAAATCTGTTTTAAATCCTGTGTCTACCACATACAAAATTGCTCATCCTCCCTGAAGGTTAGTGGTCTCATCTATAAACTGAAGTCATATATACTTGTTTTTTGTAATGACCATGTGTTCGTTTATTCTCTGTGAAATTAAAACCATGTTAATACAAATGTAAATAAAGTTATTTGGGATGGCAAATGCAAAAGCACCTGATATAGAGTAGGTCCAAATATTTGCTTTCTATCCCCCAGCAGTTTGATTACTTAATTAACAAATTTAACTATGATTTATTTGTTATAAAAAAAAAGATATATACTTTTGGTTTTTGCCTTAAGGGAGCCCAAGGTGCTACCTTCTTCCTTTGTCCCACATCTAAGTTCTTCCAACACCCGTTGCATCCAACATAATGCCCAAACTCAACCCCCCAAAAATCAAAGTCATATACCTCAGGTACGCTAGTGGTGAAGTCAATGCCATGTCTGCACTGACCACCAAGGCAACCAGTGAACAGAAGGTTCTGACAATTACAGTGAAACTGACCATTCAGAGCATACTAGGCCAAACTGAGGTGGTATATTCTGTTATGCCCTAGTCATCAAAGCTCTCCAGAAACCACCAAGAGATAGAAAAGAACAGAAAAATGTTAAACAGTGGAAATATCACTTTAGCTGAGATTGTCAACATTGCCCAACAGATGCAGCAGTGATCTTTGGCTAGAGAACTCTCAAAAAAAATTAAAGAGATCCTGGGGACTGCTCAGGATGTGGGCTGCAATGTTGGTGGCTACCACCCTCATGACTTCATGGACAATGTCAACAGTGGTGCAATGAGTAGTTAAGCATGAAGGAAAATATTTCAGTAAACAATCAGCAGGCTTCAAAAAAAATGAAGGAAGATATCTGTAACTCATGACTTTACAGTTGATGGAATATGTGAAAAATAAGCTCACCCTGTTTTGTCTTCCCTGACAACCTTAGCTTCACACTTGCTGCTGGGAATGGGAGAGGGTCTAGGGAGCTAAAGCATCCCTATGTTCATGCAGGGTGCCCTAGGATAGGGCTTATCTTGAGAAAAACAGCAAAAGAGGATAAGTTTAACTTTTATGTCCTCTCACTTCCCTTTCTGAATACCTCTAATTTGGGATTTTCCTCCCCACTTACTCCACCCACTTTTGTAGATCCTATATTTTAGTATTCTTCTCTGAAGCTAGTAATTACAAATTTGTCCACTTTAAAGGCTCACAATTTCATTGCATTAAATATCTCCTGTGCCCAAAACAAGTTTATTCCTGGCCATAAATAATTTTTTTATAGCTGAGATTATAGTTTCAAAGCTTCAAGACTCAGTCTCTTTCAGAAGGAATCTATCCCCATATTATTCAGGAATGTACCACAGTTTTTATTTAACAAAGATAATCATACTGATTCCTCCACATGGGGATGACAGTCAGGAAGCCCCATGCTACTATGTCCTTGGACTAGGTATTTTGTTGATACTTCTATGGCATTATGACTTCCATTAAAACAAGGCCACCCATCTTCAGAGAACACATACACACATACACTAATCTCTATGTAAGACCTCCTATATCCTCTTTCATTTGTAAGACACATTCCCAAAAAGGAAAAGTAGGAGAATAGAAAATATTATTTTTTTAATTTGACATTTTTCTAGTGATTGCCAAATGAAGTATGCCTTTGACAAGATAATGCAATATTATGTCTAGTTGTATCTCAACATTTTTTTCATCTAAGCTTGTAGATTATATACTTTGTACAGGAATGACATGAGGAGAATCTATCCGGATCCAAGAAGAGGTGGATCATTTTCTGTATTTTCTAAATGTGGAAAAATTGGCCATGAAACTGAATTGTACAAATCTAGCTGTCAAGTCTAGCCATTCAGCATGGGAGCTATTACCCATATTTAGTTACTGAATACATATCTGAATAAGTATAAAGTGCACATTCTTTTCTTTTTATTAGAGCTTTTCAGTTGTACATAGTAGTTGGGTTCATCCTGACCAGCTCATACATGCATGGAAATCAATTTTGGTTCATGATCCCCGCACCCTTTGCCTCCCCCTATTTTTCCCCATCCTATTTCCTCTCTCTTCCTCTTTCTTCCACTGTACTAGAGACTTCCTCTCACTTGTCTATTAATTTATATTTCATTGATTTAGACACACATTCTAAGAATTAAATACACAGTTGATTTTGAAAATTTAGCATAAAAACAGTATGTAAAATAATGTGTTATTAATAACTCTATACCACCATACATGCCAAAATGATAGTATTTTGGATATGTTGAGAAAAATAAAGTATGTCATTAAAATTAATTTCACAGTGTCTTATTCCTTCTTAATGCAGAAATGGCTCATATTTGTGGCTTGTATTAAATATCTGTTGGACAGCACTTGTCTCGATGTTAATTCAGTCATGAAAAAGGAATGTTTTCTTATTCTGGAGTATTAGGGCTAACTAAGCAAAGATCTCCAATGACCATGTAATAGCTAACGTATCATTATTTACTTGCTTATTTATCTATTGTTTCTATTTTTTCCCCCACTAGAAAATAAAGTTGATATAAATGTTATGGGCTATTAACCCATAGTGTGTGAAATAGCTGAAAATTCAAAAAGCATCTGCCTTCCTCCATTCTGGGCACAGATTAGTAAGAAAGCCACTTCAGCTTTTGTTTTAAGAACTGTGGGTAGAGCCTGGTGCAGCGGCACACATCTGTAATCCCAGAAACTTGGGAAGCTGAAGCAGGAGAATCACAAGTTCAAGGCTAGCCTCAGCAACTTAGTGAGAACCTAATTTTAAAATAAAAAAGACTGGGAAGGTGACTCACGGTAAAGTACCTTTGGGTTCAATCCCCCAGTACAATAAAGAAAAGGAATGTGGGTATCACATGTGTGGACAGCCGCCGCAATCATATAAGTGATATGTGCCTAGAGACTGGTTGTTGCTACTCTTTGGAAAAACTGTCTTTCTGTGAGTAGGGGAAATAAAAACACCACACAATTTTATATAAGAAGTTTGAGCAACTGCAGGTTGTGGTATCCAAGGAGATCCTAGAACCAATCTCCTTTGACTACCAAGAGCTGACTGTACTCACATACATACATGTATTATGTATACATATACAAACTTGTTAAGGTTATATGTTAAGTCCCTGTGGGTTGGTTGGGAAAAATAACGCAACATAACTTTCTGGTTCTAACTTATCCTGTCTGAATCTGAATTGCCCCTTCCCATAGGGAAGTGAATACCACATCCTTCATGATATTCTCTTTAACCTTCATCAAACAGTAACTTTTGTATATGTTGAAACCCAAATTGTTTGTTTTGTTTTTAAAAAAAAAACACTTTTACTTGGGTACTTATTTTTCCCTGTCCTAGAGGTTTAGGGTATGGTCCTATTTTTCTCTATCTCCACCTTTTATAATTATCCTACAAGCATTTTGAGAAAGCTACACTTTATCCATCTATTTCCTGCATCATCTAGCACAACTCTTTGAATGTGATAGGCACTCGATTATATTTGTTGGATGGAATTTAAGTAAACAATATTTGTAAGAAAAAAACGCTAAGCAGTTTTGTTTCTTTACCAATGTTGAGACAAATGTTTAAAGCAGAATTCATTCCTGATTTAGACAGAGCCTGCACTATGTAAACTGGCTGTGCTTTGGTGTACATAAGTTTATCCTGTTAACTAGAGGTTTCCTACTGAGATAAGAACTTTCTTCATCTTAATTGCCAGCATCTTTTTGCGGGGTGTGGCATCTCCAGGCATAGCACCTCCTTAGCCAGTTTATTTGCCATTTTATCTCCAATGATATTCTGTTCCATTAAATTTGTGCCCTACACGGCCTCACACCAAGGCAGTGTCTAGGGCTAAGTCAACCTGTGTGTTTCAACAGAGGGAATTGCTTTCAAACAGCCTTCCTTCCTCACCCACTCCCATCCTACCCAAGCAAACCCAAGTAGATTCTCTTTTTAATTTTGAGAGAGAGAGGGAGAGAGAGAGAGAGAGAGAGGAACTAACCTTAGATTTCTTAATTTTCATTATTGAAAAGAAATGAACAACAATTTAAAAAAGCAACTCTCGCTCCATTAAGGTATTCTTTTGTTAAAACTATTCTACAGATGGAAAATTTAGACTTTCTCAAATGTCTTCCACAAATAAGCTTTTGCCAAAAGGAAGTTTTAAAAATGATTCCTAGGTACCTCTTATCATCTTACCTACCAGTCAGGCATTCTAATTTCATCTCATCACCACCTTCAATAAACCAAGCTTATATGAATGACATGCCACTGTGATAACCTCAAGCAACCTTTATAAACAGGATTTCTTAATTTGTTCTTTCATTGGATAAATGCTCCAAGAATACACTGAGGTCTTTTAAGCTTAGCTGGAATCAACTTATTGGGCAAGTAATGAATCTAATTGTTATGCTAGCTTCCATGTCAGCAAAATAACAGATGTACAGCATAATGGAGAAGAAAAAAAGTTGCCTTTGGATTGTTAGAGCAGGTGCTACATGAAAAAAAAATCACATGGAACTTTCTCAAGTGCATTTGGAAACAGTTGGAAGGTAGCCAGAAGGAGAGTTCTCCTTCAATCCCTTGGACATCCAGTTGTGAGCTGGGATTAGGCCCCTGAACAGCTGAGTCAATGAGGACACTGACACCTTGTCACTTCTTCAGCTCTTTATTCCTCCCTCACCCTCCAACAAAAGCACCAGAGATAGCCCTCCCCTACACACACACACGCACACACACACACACACACACACACACACAGAGTCCAGCTGCCAGATATGGCTTTCAGAGAACACCAGACAGCATTGACTCACAGTCCGGGGTAAAGGCAAGTTACCATGGTTCTCTGGCTATTATAGCATCCAGCACATCAGGGAATGGAAATAAGTGTGCACATGTTCTAAAAGGCCCTTTGGGAAAGATCAGTGGGGCTGCATGGGGACACAATGGCAGGCTTTGTTGAAGAGAAAGGATTTGGTCTGGCAAGCAACGGTAGTCCTGCTGGACACGGGGTTTGTCTGCAAGGGCAGTATGGGAAAACCATGTGCAAGAGTTACAGAACATCCTCATTAGAAAAAGTAGGGCATTTAGCATAATTAAAAGTCATCCTGAAGACATCAGGTAAGAGCCTGCTGTTTTTAATTAATTGCTTCTACAATCCTGTGTCTTTAAAAGGGGAGCTGCTCTTGCCCATAGAGGTTAGGATTACTCCAAAAACACACGTCATTCACGTTGGGGTGAAACCAAGCATATGTGAAAACTTGATAAAGGCAAAAGATGAAAAAGAAGGAAAAATATGGGAGAGAAAGAATTGAAAAATATGAACAGATACCCATCTTTAACTTGCTAGAGTAATCTTGTTGTCTCTTCATGCTCTGTGCCTGAATATCCTCACATCCAAAATTCAACTCCCCACTGACCTGCATCCTGCCTGGATATATAAATTATTTGGGGAAAAAAAAATCCCAGAGTCAAGGTTAACAGAAAACAGCTGGGAAATAAACTCTGAGCCATATGTCATAGATTTCTCTAAGTACATTGATTTTTTTTTAAACTCTGTTTTAAAGAGTCAGCATCTCCCAAATAAGCAGGGTGAATCGAGGACTTTATGTGGTCTCTATGTCTATGAAGAAAAATATGGTGAAGACTATATAGCTTGTGAGTTAGGCAAAGATTGGGAGGGTGAACAATGTGAGAAGTGCTGTCTAAAATGCTTTTTTTCTCATATGTAAAATCCCTAGCTGAAATTATGTGTGTAATTACTACAGCTCTCTGGTTTTCTTATGAATAGCTTATAGACATAGAAATGGTTTTATTTCGGAGAATATTTTTACTTTAAGTATTTTTACCACAAAGTATGTTGCATAGAGCAATATCTGAAAATTAAAGAAAATTTGATAATACCAAAGGTTAAAAAGGAAAAAATAGTACTGGCTCACCATGCAAATCATATAAATTATACATTTTTAAAGCTATATATTTTCTTCTTCTTGTCTTTCATTAGTTTAATTTTGATGTATAAATTGATATTCTGCTCTTTTCACTTTTTTCTTTTTTCTTTTTCTTTTTCTGGTGGTAGTTGGTATTACTCTTCACACATAGAAGGAAGCTAGGCAAGGGCTCTATCACTGAGCTACATCCCCAGTCCTTTTTATTTTATTTTGAAACAGGGTCTCTCTAAGTTGTCCAGTCCAGCTGTCTTCAAACTTTGGATCCTCCCGCCTCCTGAGTAGCTGGGATTACAGATGTGCACCAACATTCCTGGTTGCTTTTTTCACTGAATATGGTAAATGTCTTCCTATGTCATGATAGTGTATTGGACATTCCATGCAAGGTATGATACCTTCCTCTCTGCAGAAGCCACAAAGTTTTCACCAAGGTCATACCTCTTCCTGTGCGTGTGCACCTGCGTGCATGTGTAGCAGTCTCTGTGCTATACAGCCCTGCTACCATAGGCTGATTCCAAATGGGGTTTGAAATTACTCAACACAGACACAATTGCATTAAGACACGTCAGATTTTCTGTCAGAGGTCAGAGAAAGTAGGAGCTGGTGGCTGGGGGAGTGATGGGGAAGTTGAGAGAAGGCAACAGAGCAGGAACATGAGGCAATAGAACCCACGAGTTACAAAGTGGAGGAGAGAAAACTGTGGACTGTTGGGTTTAAGCTAAGTCACCCCAATGTGTAAACCACCAACAGAGCTAATAAATAGTCAGTTATTTTCAAAAGTGATCAAATAATTGAATCAGTAGAGAGAGTGTGTCCTCTGTAGTAACACTGGACATATTTAGGGCGCTGACTGCATGTCAGACACGGTTCTCTGTTCTCTGTTCTCTGCAAGCACCATTTCACCTCACCTGCCTCAGTCCCATGGTGCATGTCCTCCCATCATCCTCACTTCAAAATGGGAAAACACACAAGCCTAGTAGTTAGGTGACTCTTTGAAGATTACAAATGCAGGAAATGAAGGTGCCAGGATTCAACACCACAGAGGCTGGATTCAGGATCCATAACTTATCTATTGTACATGTGGCTCCCAGTCACTTTTCAGTTCTCCTTGTGGCCCACAAAGATTTCCTGTTCTTCCTTACTCCCATCTTTGCCTTTATAATAAATTTCCAACACTGAAGTCACCAGAATGCCTGAGTATGTCTCTATTTTTATAAACTGAAAAAATCTCTCACATGCAACCTATTTGTACAATACATACATATATATGTACATATGTGTGTATGTTTATGCTAAGAATACCAAAAAATGGAGAGAGAATATCAGTCCAATATCTATGCCAGTGTTTACAAAGCCATTCCAGAGAGACAGGAAGTAAATAAGTGATTGTGAGAGACAGGAAGAATGAGGGCTCCTAATAGATACAAGGGTTTCTTTATGGGTTAAGGAAAAGACTTTGAATAAAAGAGTGGAAATGGTTGCACAATTCTGTAAATACACTAAAATCTACTAAACTTTAAGAAAGGTGAATTTTATCCATGTAAATTACAGCTCAATATAGCTGTAATTGAAAAAGTCGTACTGTGAAAGCATGTCTCCTTGGAAGCAACATTCCTTACCTATGCTCACTGTAAGTCACATCAGAGGATCAGCAAATCTCTTGGGAGGTCACTTACCTGCCAACAGGTAACCAACTGCTCAGTTCCTGGAAGAATCCTAGTCACTTCTTAATGATGTGTTCACAAGAATAAAACTCATGATTTGGGTAAAAGAAGGAAATAATTTTAATCAGGTTGATCCAAAATTCTTAACTAGATTTTATAGATGCAAATCCCAGTGAACACACACACACACACACACACACACACACACACACAGTTTTTTGTTTTTAAGATAAACAGTGCTAATGAAGAAACAAGGATAATGTGTTGAGGGTTTGATTCTGTTTACCTACACACCGTAGAGCAACTAGCTGTAAGATCTAAAGTCAACTTAAAATATACTTCCAAGGAAGAGTGGGCTGATATTAAGCACTGGCTCATTATATCAATGCCTAAAAAGCCTGTTCTTTCTCACATGGATGTAGCAAATTGAGATTAACTTAGACCTACTTCAATTCATGCTTATCATTAATGGACAATAATGAGAAATATTTGCTGTTTAGTGATGGGAGAAATGTCTGAGCATCAGGTCCAGGGAAATGGTCAAATAGTTTTTTAATGTCCCTTTGCTCTAGCCACTACAAGCATAGCAGACACCCTGAAAAAGGAATGTGTTACCCACTAGCTTGCTTTAGGACTTGGTAATCACTTGTGTAGAATTTTTCAATTATAGGTTTATTCTAACATTACGAAAAAACACTAAAGGAAATTTTCTGGAAAATTCACCTACAATCTCATCACTTTATCAAAGTATTATTTTGTAGTCTTCTCTTATTTTGTTGTGTTTCCTCTCTCTCTCTCTCTCTCTCTCTCTCTCTCTCCATATATATATATATGGTTAGAATCATCATGAACATACACTTTCATATTCTGTTTTTTCTTTTATTTAGTAAAAAATAACTTCTTGCCATATTTCCAATAATTACTCCAATTTTTCATTGCATTGAAACATTATGAATTATTAAGCCAGTTACCTATTATTAGATTGTTTGCTTCCAATTGATTGCTAATCCACTACAAATTATACAGTAAGGATTATCCTAGTACATGAATTCTTCCTGTTGAAATATTTGTTTTAGGATAGATTTTTAGGATTTAAATGGCTGGGTCCAAGGGAAAAGAATATTTTTATGATGATTCTTACATACTATTACTGCCATCCCTCACAGCTATACTTATTCAGCCTGGGACTAGTGCCTTTATAAAAGAGACCTCAGAGAATTCATTGTCTCCTTCTACCATGTGAGGACACAGCTAGAAGCCACTGGCTGTGAAGAAATGAGCTCTCACAGACACTGTTGATACCTTGATCTTGGATTTTTTCAGCCTTGGAAACTGAGAAACAAGCTTCGGTTGTTTATTAGGTACCAGTCTTCAGCACTTTCCTACAGCAGACAAAGACAAACCTACTATTTTCTTTAGTCATTAAAGACAAACAAGTCTCCCTAGAGAGACTTCCACAGGTTAGTGAGGACGTAGCAGAGGATGCAGTTAACTTCAGAGGACAGAGAAGACGTGAATAAGGCTGCTGCTGTCTACTCTAACATCACATCTCTACCAGGTTAAGCCTGCCCACTTCTCCCTCAGTAATAGAACTCCCAATTATTAACAGGCTATAGGGCCACCCAAAACATAATTCCTTTCCTAGCCTCCTGTGTAGATGGAGTGTGACCGTAGGACCAGTGAGATGTAAGAGAAATGTTGAGTAGCTGCTTCAATAAAATTATTTGAAAATAACTAATGCACATACTGTTGCACATACCTTAATACAATTTTCCTAGCCCTTATTTTGCCACCTGGCAATCATTTGTGAAGGTTGGTGCTCTGATTGATATCTTGAAACATGAAGAGATACTACATTTAAAACCATGAGCTGAGAGAGCTATGTCTTCAAGACTATTATATAATATGTTCATTATAATATACTATCTACCTCCAGTAAATTTTTGATTATCATTACCAGGGCTCAAATCCAGGGTCCCTCATCCACTAAGCCATGTCAACAACAACTATAATAAATCTCTTCTTGTTTATATCTTTGGTAATTATGGTTTTCTAGTCACATGCAGTCAATCCTAAATGACAGAGAAGGTTTAAGTTGGGCTTTAAAGTCCAATCAAGTTTTCCATCTGCAATCGCTATGTAGGCTCCACCTCCCCATAAACTGGCATGGTACTTCATTTCTGTTATGACTATTGGTCTATTAGGTGTCTGAGCTTGTAATTTCAGCATATATTTATAAGATTTTCTAATGACAAATATATATTTGCATATAAATCATATTTTCATAGTTTCTAATTAGTATTCATTTTTCATGAAAATCTTTTGTAAATTATATTCATCCAAGACTACCTGATTTCTCAAGAGCTCTGGTTGCTGTGTCTTCAATATGTTATAATATTTAAAGTATTATGCTAGCTGCACAGTGACATGCCTGTAATCCCAGCTCCTGGAGAAAGACAGAAGTATCACAAGTTCAAGGCCAGTCAGGGCAACCTAGCTAGCACCTGTCTCCAACAAAATAAAAATGGTGGGGTATTGATCAGTTGTAGAACACTTGCATGTGCAAGGTCCTGGGTTCAATCCCCAGTAATGCCAAAAGAAAAGAAAAATATTTCATGCTGCCAAATGAGTTTAGAAAACTAATATCTATAGATACATTGACCATTTGTGCCAGAGAATTCAACATACTTGGATAATAATCTAAATTTCTTCCTTGCCATCTAAGTAAATGAGATAATTTAATCCCCTATACCTTAGGCACTCATAGGAACAGAGATTTGGGTAACCACAATCCAGAGGTAGCATTCCTGACATTCTAACAACAAATCATAATGACTATTTCCCCAAATCATAGAATTTCTTTGAACTGAAAATATGGTGAAGATCATGGGAGCCCCATTTAATAGCTAAAAATCAGTGCTGTGATGTAATTCAGGAAGCAGCGATAAAATTATGATTAAAACCAGGGCAGATTGTATCTCTGTTTCCACATATTAGCCTCCCTTTTTTATGAAATGATTCATTGATTGCACCCATGGCCAGGTCGCATGCAATGCCTCTTTCAGGAGGAGTCTATCTCTCTCCCTAATGACCCTGGTTTCATCATTGGCAGGTAAGAGAGCACTGTACCTGCATGGCCAAGCAGAAGCTTTTCATGGTCATCATGAGGTTTGCTGACTCCCTGTTCTTTTCCCTCTGCCACAAGCTCACATGTTTTGGAAGGACAGCCCCTTCAGCATGGAACCAAGAGGGCACTCGAAGCAGATGTACATCAGCTCCATATCACATGTCAAGAAAGTAAAAAACACACTTTGTTTATTCTTCATTTTTGTAAACCACTGAGATTTTAGTTTCCATCACTAGATCAAAAGTGAATAGTTTAGGACACAAGACCAAAAAAAAAAAAAAAAAGTGATTTGCTCAGCCTAACACACTTAGTTAACTAAATTAGAGAAGAAGAAATAAATCTGGATTCTTTTCACAGTTAGTCCAGTTTTCTCTTCATATTTTCAGAGTTCCTTAAATGACCAGTATAAATAACTACACAGTATATTTTACTATCATATTTGGAACATCTGCAAAAGCAATTTACTCCATAAATAAAGCTTTGTCCAATTAATTTTTTCTTAATTGCTCTTATGCTGAGGGTGGTTGGAAGCTACTGATGGTCCAGGAACCTCCTTCAATTGTGATCATTACTGACCACACTGGCCAGGAATAGTTCTTCTGACATGAACATGGTGGTGTGGAGCTGGGGACTGCATGAGATTTGCCTTTTTCAAATGCTCTTGTTGACCTGGCCATCTTCAAGTGCCTGTTATCTTGGGTGAGATAGAGTGTTCGAGCAACAGCTCTAATGTGTAGTCTTATCTCAGGAACATGTGAGCTCTTTCACACTTGATTAAACTAAGTAGGCCTTTAAAAGTGATGGCAAACTCTGTCAACATCTGACACCTGCTTTGTATCCTCTCCCAGTAAAAATCTGTTCAGAAGCTTCAGGAACTCACTTTACTACCGAGCCACTTCATGCTCCTTTTCATTTGCTTCTTGAGCCCCTTCCCTCCAAAAGTGATGTTAAGATCCAGATATTGCCAGGCTTAGTGGAGCACACCCATAATCCCAGTGATTTGGGAGGCTGAGGCAGGAAAATCAAATGTTCAAAGCCAGCCCGGGAAACTAAGTAGACCCTGTCTCAAAATAAAAAATAAGAAGAGCTAGGGATGTAGCTCAGTGGTAGAGTTCAATCCCTAGTGATGAGGGGAAAAAAAGGAGAGAGACTTTTCCTTGAATAATCATTGTAGACAACAATCTGAGCCATTTACTTAATGGGTAGATTCAGTTGTATTCTAAACTATAGGAAAGCTTCATCTAATTTTTCCTTATTACGTCAAAAGATAATTTACTAATCTATACCTGAAACTGTACACTAAGATAAATTTCAAAGGGATAAAAGATTTAAATATGAAAAATGAAACCATAGGATGTTTAGAAAAAATATGAGAATCCTTTATACTCTTTGAGTAGAGAAGCCTTTTCTAAATTAACTCAAAATTCAGAATGTGTAAAAGAAAAAGTTGATAAAGGGAGAGAAAAGAAAAGGAAAGAAATTGTGTTTCTGCAATTCTAGTTTACCCTATTTTGCCTATTTGTAAAATGGCATTTGTATTTATTCATTGAATCATTGCAACAAACTAAATGTACACCAACAGAAGGCAGGCTACATTACAGATTATTTACAGATTATGTTAGTTATGGTACATTCTTATAACCAAGCACTCTGGCTATGGCAATGAAAGAGAATTTTATACACAATATACAAACATTGTCAAGAAATACTTAGTGGAAAAAAAAGAGGGATGAAGGACAGCAGATAAGGGATAAGGATAGAAGAATTATTTTGTAATAGTTTTTTTTT
>JAJEJO010000457.1:1061870-1079401 GCA_020662805.1 Glaucomys volans | reverse complement strand
GATCCTCCTGCCTCAGCCTCCCAACTGCTGGGATTACGGGCGTGTGCCACCGTGCCCGGCTATTTCTTAATAGTTTTTACACAATTTTGATTTTGAACCAAGGAACTATATTATATATTTTAAAACTTCTAATGCATAAATAAGAGACAATTTAAAGGGTTAGTGAAATTGAGCAGAATTAGGAAATCAGGTTAGGTAAGTTAGTTTTCAGAGTCTGTTGAACTTTTATGTAAGTACAGCTTTATTTTTAAATTTCTTTTTCTTTTAAAATTCACTTTAGAGAAATGGGATGGGCTAAATTGATATTGAATTTCACAATAATGTTAAGCAAAATTCCAATGAAGCATGTTCTGTCATATTTAAAATTTATGGGTCTTGCATGCTGCTTTCTGGCATCCTTTAAGAGTAAGTATGTGAGAAAAATTTTAGAATATAGCCACTCATATTTTGATATTCTGATATATTTCCTACAGTGTCTGAAGAAATAATAGCACTTTGCATTTTTTTTTTTTTGTGGTAAAGGCCTAACTGCTTAAATAATTTATTTTCAACTACAGTGTTTCACGCTTAATGGCTAAACAGGATAAGGACATTGCTGTGTTTCTTCAGTAATTATTGTAGATCTAAAGCATAAAATATTTTGAAAACTAGTGTAGGGATTTTTTTTTTTTCTAGTGAGGAACACTATCCAGATATGTCCCAGCAGGAACTAATTGGTGGAGATGGCAGTGGGGAGCCTTCAATATATGCTGATTGAATAAAATAACAAATAGGATAAATAGATCATATGTATCGAGTCTCTACTCTATACAAACAGAGTTATAGCCACACAGGGATAAAGAGAGATTAATAGAATATGGTTCCTTCCCCAAAGAGCTTAAATTTGATATAGCAAATAAGATATGTAGACAATTAATCAAAATACAAAGCAGAGTGCAGTAAGTTGTTAAGGACCAGATTTATGGATCACAGAGAAATTACTTCCACCTGGACATCTGTAATGTCATGAAAAGTAGGAATTGCGATGTAAAAATTTGCAAGCATTCTTTCAAGGTTGTGTAAGTAAAAGAGACCTTCTGAGGACTTCAAGTGACTCCCAGTCACTAATGAATACAATTTCCCTGGCTCTCTTGCTGCCAGGATGAAATAACTCACAAGATTTGCCAGCTTGCTTTCTAAATGGTGATTCTTTCTCACTGAGAAACCTCTGATTACTGACCGTGGATGTCTTAAGCCCCCAGAATTCTCCAAAACCATCTAATTTTAAAAGTCTATTCTTTATTTCACACTACAAATTATGAAGCATCTATAAATAAGTCCATCAAGAGTAGATGAACATGAGAAAATCATTTCCAAGCCCTATCAACCCTGCATCAAAGGAAAACATCAGGTTCCAGAACTTACTAAGAGGTAAGAACCAGCTCAGCCAGAAACAAATAGGAGCCCCTCTCTCCCCATCTCCTCTCAAAACATCTTCATCTGACAGCAAATTTCAGTACTGTTGGAAAATAATATTTCATAAGTTATTTTCTGAGGCAAATGCACATTTTTACAACAGTGTGAGCAGCAGTTACAATAAGTCACAGAACAGATGATCAAAAATAGACACCAGAAGAAAACTGCCCAACTTAAACACATAGTTAGGCCAACCTGGTTTTTCCCAGTCAACCATAAATATTGACAAACCAGTTTCAGGTTTTTTTTTTTTTAAATTGGAATGTATAATATTATACATAAATAGATTATTTCTATGACACCTTGATATACCTCTAAAACTGTCATATACTGAGTTAGGAATTTACAGAAGAATGAGTTCTTAGATTAAAGCAGATGGCAAAATAAGTCTAATCTGAACTATTTTTATTTATTTATTTATTTTTCTTCGATGTGGGACGATTGATCCTGAGCCAGCAGGGAGTAAACTGGCCCTAGACTTCTCCAATTCAATATTTCTTTTCTTCTAGTTCTTACATGTCCAAGGACAAGGAACCAAATATCCGCCTTTGTAGGAGGTTTGAACTAATTTTTAAAGTAAAATATATAGAATTACAATGACAGTGACCAAATTTAGAAAAAGAGGACTCTTCTATAGGTAATTTGGACAGTCATCTCTTGGTTCTCATCTTCTATCTCCAGAGGCCTCTGGATGGATACGTCCCTCATGAAATTCTTAAGTAGTAACAATTCTCCTTCAGAGAATTCAAGTTCTTTTCTCTCTCTTCATCCTCGTCTCCCTGACATCCCTCATCCATAGCCTCTCCAATCCTATTCATTCTTCTTCCAGCATCGGGTTATGAATTCTCAAACTAGACTTTAGATTTTTAAGCTATGGCCTCATTATTTGGACTCTGATTATAGACCCTGTTCAGAGTTAAATTTTCATTAACCAGCAAAGGTTACCAAAGTTCAACATGTGTTTAGCATTATTTTTAAAGGCCTTCCTCTCTAGTAAGCTACAGAAAAAGTAGGCGACTGCAAACGTGCAAACCAGCAGTCAGAAACACGCATTATATGGATTTGCTGCTTTCTTGCAATAGAAACCTTCCTTTTCTTACAACAGATATATTTCCTTCTGATTTTGATTAGATGGATTAAAATAAGAAAGGTCCCATATCACCACCCCCCTAAGCAAACTTCAGTTATGAACTGAGCACTGTGCTTGTACAAAGTGTGACTTCTGCCCTTCAAGGAGGCAGACAACATCAGAATGCCTTCATCCTACAAAGATTAGAGAAAATCCTGAAGCAGTGCTGGGAGGAGCAACTAAGCTTAACTCTAAGAACGTTCAGAGGAAGAAGAGTTTTGATACAAAGATCTAACACGACACAGGGAAGCAGGTTTAATGCTGGTCATAAAATGCTCTCTGATTTTGTTTGTATTTTGTTTGGTTTGGTTCCAGGGATTGAATCCAGTCTACCACTCCAGCCTCCGCCTCCTGATTAGCCTGGATTACAGGTGTGTGCCACCACACCTGGCTACTCTGTTTTTAAAATAATACTTTACTTTTAATTGTGTGGTACTGTTATATTCTCTTCCTTTAGCAAGAAGTAAATCACTAAATCACTCAATATCTCTCTCCCCCCCACATTGTAATACTATTTAGTTACCTCAAAGTGTTGCTAGAAGGATTCATAAGTATGTTAAGTGCTTTGAAGATGAAAAGCAATATATAAATGCTTAAGTATTACTATAAAAGCTCAGTAAATGAGCTCATAGCATGTGATCTAAATGGAACGCATGTGAATACAGAATCCACAGATAGTCAAACAACTAGAGAAGATTCAGCTGAGACTCAGAATCCACTAAGCCCTTAATATCATCAAATGTTTCCAGAGCTGAAAAGCTCTCAGATATCATTCAGTGCAAGTCTTTTCTTTCACAGATTGAGAAAAGGGGGCTCACAAGTGACCAATCCAGGAAAGCGCAGATGAGCAGAGACAGACATGGCACAAGAAACCACATCTCCTTAGTGCCAACCCATCCTTCTGATATCTCACTCACATTAATCTACAAGATGTCAAACATAAGGATAAAAATAGCAAGCGTAGCTGAAATGCTGGTATGTGTTGTCACACATGTGAATATTGGAAAAAATACTCATTTAAAACTGAATTCTTTTCATTCAAAACTAGTGTCCTTCTGTAGATATATCTTGACTCTTAATTGTATAATTGAAACGCCTTCCCCACTTAAGTAGGTACAAAGATCTCTATACTCACCAGCTAATTATCCTCAAAAATATTCAAGGGCTGCTCTGAAAAGTAGGTAAGGGGGTGCTGGGGATATGGCTCAGTTGGTAGAGTGCTTGCCTTGCAAGCACAAGGTCCTGGGTTTAATCCCCAGCACCTCAAAAAAAAAAAAAAAGTAGGTAAGGTTTGGTAGGTAAGAGAGGAAATGAGATAATGTTGTTAGGTAACACCAACAACATCTAGAGAAGTCAGCCAAAATGAGTAAAAGGCCTTAGACACCAATCTCTGAACTGACCACTATTCCTCAGCAAACTTCACACAGAAGTCTCCATGTTACTTTGGGATTTTAGCTTTTTTAAAAAACATGTCATAATATCTATCAATAAGGCCATAACTCCAATAACTCCAGCCCCATCTGGGATGAAGAGCCTGCTCTGGGTGCTGGTAAGGAACTCATCTTACTACCCACGTGCTAGTTTGATGAGGCTGCCCTAAGTTTTCTTCAAGTAAATTAGCAGCTCTCATACTTTTAGTGGACATTGAAGTTGCATGGACAGGCTTGTTAAACTACAAATCTCTGGCTCTGTTCCCAGCTTTTCTGATTTGGTAGGGCTGGGTGGGCCAGATAATTTGCATTTCTAACAAGCTGATGATTTAGGGCCACACTTCGAGAACCACTGGGCTAAAGACAATCCAGAGTTGACAAATTGTTTTGGCTCTGTTCTGGGGAGCTATCTGAGTAGAGACCTGCCCAGAGTGCAAAAAGGAGTTTTAATTAACCAGGTTAATAGTCTGGAATTTGCAAATTAGCAGGACCAAATCTGGCCCACAAATATTTTAACTTGAATAGTATAATTTTTAAAACTAAATTTGTTGTCAATATTTAAAATTTGTAACATTTTAATCTTCTTTCCTCCCTCAATACTTGAGATTGAAACAAGGGTGCTCTACCACTGAGCTGCATCCCAGCCCTTTTTATATTTTATTTTGAGACAAGAGTTTTGTCAAGTTGCTGATATTGGCTTCAAACTTGAGATCCTCCTGGCTCAGCCTCCTGAGTAGCTGGGATTCCAGGCATGCACCACTGTGTCTGGCAAATTCATGACATTTTATATAAAAATTTAATTTCTGGTTTCTCTGGATAAATCAGCTATCAGACAGCACTGGGTTATTGGTTACCCCTTTAAACAGCAGGCCAGATCAGGGAACCACAGTCTCTACCTGACTTTCTTTTTTGGCTCAGACTGCCTCCTGCTTTGAACTTTGTGTTCCCATGTAGATAATGAGTCTGAAAGTTCCAAGTCTCCAAAGAAATACTTTTTTCAGGTTAGTTATGTTCAGGTTAGCATATCTTCCTATACACAGCTTTATTAAATACCCTGGGCATATCTCTGCTCATTCCATTTTCTCTTGTTCTGCTTGAAAGCAATCTATGTACATGAGGGACAGCAGAATGAAATCTCTCATCCTTGGCTATAAGACTCAGGACTGGCCAAGAAATTCTGCATTTTGATTTCACTTTAGAACAGCTAAATGTTGTTATTTAAGTTACAAAGCAGTTCAGAAATAAGAGTTGCTTTACAGAATTGATACTATCAAATACATACTTTGATGAATAAAATATATTTTATTTCTTTATCATAAATAATTAGTTCCTATGTGTTTTTGCTATTAAGGTTTATTTTACTATCAAGTCTTTTCACCTAAAATTCTTTACTTCTTTTAAATTTTAAAATTTAACCTGTTGTGCATACTTTTTAGGGAATTATTCAAATCCTTTTTGAAATGAGATAGAATAAACCAGGAGAGGTGGTACACACCGCTAATCCCAGAGATTCTGGAGGCTAAGGTGGGAAGATAGCAAGTTCAAGGCCAGTCTGGGCAATTTAGGGAGATGCTACCTCAAAATGAAAACTAAAGGGGGTTGAGAAGGTAGCTCAGTAATAAAGCACTCCTGAGATCAATCCCTAGTACCACAGAAAAATAAAAACAGCCAGGCACAGCGGTGCATGCCTGTAATCCCAAGCTTAGAGAGACTCTAAGAAACTTACCGAGACCCTGTTCAAAATTAAAAAATAAAAAGGCCTGGGGATGCTGCTCAGTGGGTAAGTGCCCCCCAGGTTCAATCCCTGATACCAAAAATAAGAAAAACATATAAACAAACAAATAAACACAATGAAATGAGATAGAATAATAATTAAATATTCACATTTATTCTTTACTATTTTTGATAAAAGAAGGTTTGGGGGGACAAGTATCTATGTTTAAGCATAGTTGGCTCTAGTCCCAAGACCAGTGGCCTCAGCTCCTCTTGGGACGTTGTTGAAATACAGATTGTTTGGTCCTACTCTTAGACCCACTCCATCAGAAACTTTGGGAATGAGACCCAGATATTTGGGTTCTATCTAGTCCTCTGGGTAATTCTAATTCACAATGAAGTTTGGGAACCACTACTTTAAACTATCAAAAAGGTATAGGAAATTATTCTATCTGTGCAAAAAGCAAAGTAGAAAACGAAGGGACTTTGTGAGAGTAATGCATGAACTACTGCAAAATATGGTCTTTGGGTCAGTGTGATCCTCTGTTTAGTAGTCCTCATCGGAACGTAGAGATCTTTCTCTTTCATCTTCCAAAGGAACTTTTGTGTTTTAGGATTTACTTTTACAACTTGAGAACTATTCTAAGAGTTTACAATGCTTGTTTAAAAAAGGCAAGGAGATAAATCTACATATTTCTTTTTGACTTTTGTCTTTAAAAGTCAAATGTCCATAGCCCAGTGAAGCAGCTGGAAGTATTTTCCACCTGTTTATACAGCCATACCTTGGTATCTACAGGGAACTAGGTCCAGGACCTGATAAATAGCAAAATCTGTGGATGCTGAAGTCCCTTACATAAAATGACCACAGCATTTTCATACACCTATGTGCATCCCCATGATGTACTTTGAATCATCTCTAGATTATTTATAATATCCAATATAATGTAAGTGCTATGTAAATAACTGTTACACTGATTTGTCTAAGGAGTGACAAGGGGGTAGAATGTGCATGCTCAGTATAGGCGCAATTTGTTGTTCAATTTTTTTTTTTTTTTTAATGCATGCTTGGTTGAATCCAGGGATGCAAAGCCCAGGGGCCCAGAGGGTAAATGTGCCTCCCACCATCAACATGGTGTTATCTATGAGTCATGCAATGCTTCTCAACCATGGCTGCTTTCAAATCACTAGACAACTTTCAGAAAATACTTTCCTAAGTTTTATCCCTGGGATCCTGACTCAGTTCAGATGGGGCCAAGCCATGGTACACTTCCTAAAGTCCCCAGGTTATTCTCATGTTCAGTTAAAATTGAGAACCCCTGTTTATATCTTTCCCCAGCATTGTCACTGACCTAAAAATCAAATCTCAGACTTTAGCCCTACCCTGACCATGGAACAAGAAGCAACTTTTTTTTTTTAATTTCATGATACAGAATGACATTGGTCGTGTAATCATATGTGCACATAGGAAAGTAATATCTGATTCATTCCACTGTCTTTCCTATTACCAGTCTCCCTCCCTTCCCTTCATTTCCCCTTGGTCTAATCCAAAATACTTCTATTCTTCCCTACCCCACCCCCACTTACTGTGAGTTAGCATCCACATATCAGAACACTTGGTCTTTAGTTTTTTGGGATTGCCTTATTTCACTTAGCATGATAGTCTCCAGTTCCATCCATTTACTGCAAATGCCATAATTTCATTTCTCTTCATGACTGAGTACTATTCCATTGTTTATACATACCACATTTTCTTTTTCCATTCATCTGTTGAAGGGCATCTAGGTTGATTCCATAGTTTAGCTATTGTGAGTTGAGCTACTATAAACAGTGGCTGCGTCACTGTAATATGCTGATTTTAAGTCCTTTGGGTATAAACCAAGGAGTGGGATAGATAGGTCAAATGATGGTTCCATTCCAAGTTTTCTGAGGAATCTCCATATTGCTTTCCAGAGTGGCTGCACCAATTTGCAACCCCACTAGCAATATATGAGTGTATCTTTTCCCCCACATCTTGCCAACATTTATTGTTACTTTATTCTGGATAATTGCCATTCTGACTGGAGTGAAATGAAATCTCAGTGTAGTTTTAATTTGCATTTCTGTAATTGCTGAAGATGTTGAACAATTTTCATATATTTTTGACTGATTATATTTTTTCTTCTGTGAAGTGCCTGAGGAAGGCACTTCTTACATAAGCAGAAATAAGTGTAATATCTAAAAAGTTTGAGGAATAACTAACAAATTGAAGTTGCCTGAACACAAAGTAACTCTATTTTTATCAAGCAAAGATAAGGATTTATAAAAATGATTCAGTTTTCCAAATACATTACCAGATAAGTGAAACCAAACCACTTTTCCTTTGGCTTAAAATTTTGAATAATTGACTTAACTTTCCTCCTGGCTCTGGGATATAGAACTACAGCAAAGGTTATACATCTGCTTGGCCTAAGGAGAGAAGAGTGGTGGTGGTGGTGATAGTGATGTGGTGATAGTGGTGGTGGTTATCATAATAGTGATGGTGGTGATGGTGGTGATGGTGGCACTGGTGATGATGGTGGTGGTGGTGATTATTATGGTGATGGTAAAGCTGATAGTGGTGATAATGGTGATATTGGCAATGGTGGTAGTAACTCACAATTTTACATTGTAGGTGGAATATGGACGCAACCAAATTTATGCCTTTGGTCTTTTGCTGGGACTGTTGCTTCTGAAATGATCAGATTGGATCAGAACTCAGAAACAGTGTCAATTCTTCCTCTCCATCCCCTGCAATACTCCATTTATTTATTTATTTTTCACAACTCCTGGTATTTTTGTGACAATGCTCCCTTCCCACTGTTTCCTTGTGCCAAACTACAGGATTTGGGGATTTTGACCTTTTGATATAAAAACATGCATTAGAGTCATGCTTTTGTGACTTTTTTTTTCCTCTTTGATTTAGGGAAGTGGCAAGAATGTGGGGAATGATCACAAAGTTCACATTTCCTCTTATAAACAAAACAAAAGGGCAGCTCATCAGAGTTTCTCACTGACTTCAGGGAACTTTTTCTTTAAAAGAAGGAGAGAAAAAATGTATAATTTTATGTTACACACCAAAACAAAGACTTTATGTGGAAGTTTATATTAATTTTCAGTTAGAGCAAAATTGCTACGTTGGGTACAGCCGTGTGAAGAAATAGAATCCTAGCACTCTGCACAAACTAATTATGTCATGTAGAGAAAATTACCTAACATCCTAAATCTTGTTTTGACTTCTGTAAAATGATCTCATAAGATTCTTATGTACATTTAAATAGATAATATAAGTAGAGCATTTTCACAGTGCCGGGCAAGAAGTAAAGGCTCATTACATAGTAAATCATCATTAATGTTACTCTAGATAGATCCCCGATGGCCAAAGTTGGGTACATTTCTCAAAATCTTCTCTGACCACATCAAACTGAGGTATTAAATAATTAGGAAACAGTGATTTGAGACATTTAATGGAAAATGGAAAATGTAGGTATAAAAATAAGAAGATGACCAGCAATCTTGAAAACCCTAGTAAATGTGACAACTGGGTAAGCAGGCTCCTATAACTTAGCACTTATTTTGGAGAAGTAACCCATAAACAAGTATTGGGCAATCCAAGTGCCCAATAATAAAAGTGGACCAGTAATTACTGAGTATGAGGCCTGTGTCATCAAGAAACCTAAGGACAGCTCCTTCACCTTAATTCTTTTAGTGCCGGAATGAGGCACTCAGCAAAACCCTGGTGTGCAAGGGTTCAGCAGACAATGCAAGATAAGTGTCCTCGTGACCAAGATGCCAAAACTTTGCAGGGTACTGGACATCTCTCAGAAGTAAGCCCCCCTAACCTTCTAGGTAACCGGCTCAGATCCTCTGTGGGACCATCCAAGCCAACAGCAACTCCTTGTCCTCTTCTACCCTCCATCCTTCCTCAGGGGTTTGCATTCCAAGCCTGTCTTGCCTGCCTCCCCCGGGACTCTTTTAGGCTCACAGCCTGAGGAATTCTATGGTGTAAGAAGACTCTCCAAGAAGATTCAGGATGGGAACTATTTTAACTCACAAACAAATATGAAAGGGGAGATGTGTCTCTGCTCTCCCAGATGAAAGAGATTTAGGCTTGTGAATCACTGAAAATAGCAGGAAATCAGACAAGAAGCGCCTTGTCCCAGAGTAATAGCCTCACTCAGAGATTAAAATAGGTCTGACCTTTGTCTCTGGGATTGTGTTGTCTCAGTCATATTTAGTTGCTCCCACTGAGGACTTCTGAAAACCTCCATCTGCAGTTGCAAAACCACATCTCTGGGTCATGGGGTGGCTGCTCCCTGAACACAGAAGAGCCACTCATTCAGGGTGGCACTTATCTGGGGTTTGAGGCTTCTAAGCCAAGAAAATGGCTCTCATCAAAATTCTAATTTTCTAAGTTTCTTGTTCAAAGAAGTGAGGAACAGTGAAATGTGAAGAAAATTAAGGTTCTCCAAATGATGCTGAAGTTACATGACCATCATCTACCTCTTCTCAGTCCTGTGATGGGATGAGGAGGGGCATGAAAGCCCAGATCTCCTTGTGTGGCTTCTCTGCTCAGAAAGCTCATGGGAGGAGCCATCTATTACTGGGTTTTTTGTTGTTGTTGTTGTTGTTTTGAGACTTTGGAGTTCAGCTTTCTTGAACAGGATCAACAGAACAGAAGGCGAACTATTTATAGCCAGGAGGCCGTGGGTTCAGGAATCTAGAGGCGTATTTTCTACTTTCAATCCTGACTGTGAGTCACTCCTCACACCCAAATTATTTCTCTGTGTCTCAGTTTCACCTTCTATAAAATAGAGATAATCACACCCATTCCTCCCTACTTTCTTAGTATGTTATAAAAAGAAATTATTACATATGTGAGCCCTGGGGAGGAAAGGCTTAAATCAAAGAATCGTTATTGCTATTTCTTATTGTCAAATAGTCTCCATAGTAATCATAGCTTTCTTCTACTAATAACCCATGCTGCCTTTGGCCTGGTAACCTAAATGTCAAAAGATGTATATCATATCGCATCTTTTGAAGGCCTCAGTCCTTTAAAACTTTGCCTTTAATTCACGGCAACACCTAATTTTGCTGAGAACTGTATTTTTTGCCAAAGTCATTTGTGTGAGTAGCCTGAACTAAAGTACAGCAAAAGTTGATGCATCCACAGTGCACACTTATACAGCGTAGGTGAACTCCAAGTGTGAACTTCCCGCCTCAGAGTGTGCCACCCAATTAGACAGTGGCCATTGCCTTTCCTGATTTTTTTATTTGGCGGGGGGTGGGTACCAGGGATTGAACTCAGGGGCACTCAACTACTGAGCCACATCCCAACCCCTATTTTGTATTTTACTTAGAGACAGGGTCTCACTGAGTTGCTTAGAGCCTTGCTTTTGCTGAGGCTGGCTTTGGACTCCCAATCCTCCTCCAAAACCACTGGGATTACGGGTGTATGCTACCTCACCTGGCTTGATCTATTCTTTTACTGCTCTCTCTGAACTGGAAAGAATAAGATGGCCCTGTTCAACCACACGTCCAATTTGAACTACCCGCATCACCAACCATTATTTCAAAATGTTCCTGGGATGAGTGAGGGCATGTGGTCCACACCATCAGACTCTAATAAGTAATATGTAACAATCAAAGTTGAAGCTCTCTTTTTTTCAAGGCTTGCTAGGTATAGAATGCAGAGCTTCACACATGCTAAGCACACACTCTACCACTGAGCTACATCCCCAGATATTTTTTAATTGGTTTTAATTATAGCAAGATATGCATAACATATAATTTTATGTTAACCATTTTAAGTGTGTGCACTTCAGCACTATTATATGTGCTTGCATTGTTGCATAATCACCACCACCATCCATCTCCGGAACTATTTTATCTTCCCTACCTGAAATTCTATACCATTAAACAATTTCCCCCACTCCCCATGTCCGCCAGCCCCTGGCAACCACCATTCTACTCTCTGTCTCTATGTGTTTGACCACTCTAGGGACCTTATATAAATGGAATCTCACAGTATTTCATTTTGATGTGTCTGTGTGTGGGGCCGCACGTGCATGCACGATTGGCTTATTTTACTGAGTATAATGTCTTCAGGGTATTTCTATGTTATTGCATGTATCAGAACTTTTTCCTTTTAAGGCTGAATAATATTTCATTGTATGTAAAACCGTATTTTGTTTATTCATTCTAATGTCAATGGACGTTTGGATTGCTTCCACCTCCTAGTTATTGTGAATAATGCTGTTAGGAACATGAGTATGAAAATCTCTTCAAGATCCTGCTTTCAATTCTTTGGGGTACATGCTCAAAAGTGGCATTGCCAGACCATGTGTTAATCTTATTTTAAGTTTTTGAAGAACTGCCATACCATTTTCAATAGAGGCTACACCATTTTACATTCCACTGGCAATGCACAAAGGTCTTAATTTCTCCACATCCTCTTTTTTTTAAATACTTATTTAGTTATTTATCTATTTATTTTTATTTTTACAGACTTCATTTTGATTCATTGTTCACAAATGGGGTACAACTTTTCATTTCTAAGGTTGTGCATGATGTAGATTCATACCATTTCATGTTATTTTCTGGTTTGTTTTTGTTTTTTATAATAACCATCTTGGGTTATTCAGACATATAAAGAATATATTATTCTATAATAAATATTTTAGCCTTTTTGGAAGTTGAACACATCCTAAAGGGTGTGTTGAAATTCTGTTTTTGATTGGTGAATAGGAAATGGGGGTGAAGAGTTAAACAGATTACAAGGAATACATACATATATGTATGAAACTTCTTGGGCAGAGTGGTAAGGACTAAAACAAAATGACTAAAAGCCACCTCAAAGAATTGTACTTCTTAGTTACCCTTGCTCTGTCTGGAAAGGAAGTATACAAAAATGCTTGCAAAAAAACACACACACACACAAAAATGACAGGGGTTTCCCCTGCCAACTCCAAGTCAGCAAGATAAAACTGAGTCTAAAAAGAAAAAAAAGTTGGAGAAATTTTAATGCATGACTCATTACTTTGCACCAGTGTTCGATGCAAATCTTCTAGATGACCTGGCAACGCACTGCAGTGTTTCACCATTTTGAACAGTTTCACTATGGAATTGCCTGGCAGAAGCAGATAAGCCACAGGAGGAAGAGTGGGAGGGGTCTTCTCAGGAACTGGGCAGCAGAACAAGGAAAACATGTAGGGCTAACCCTGGTCAAAGGTAGAAATTAAAAGAATGAGATGGGAAGTCAAGCCTAGAAAAACGGATTTGCTTCTGCTCTTCCCACCCCCACCCCAGGACAATCACCAACAGAACTTAACATCAGCTCTCTGTTTTACTGCTCACTTCCCCTTCAAACTGCTGATGCCCTCACTCCTCTGCAGTGGGGTCTAACCCTGGCACGATACTCCCCATCTGCCTGCAGCCCCCTGCTGCAGTTCCACCCATCCTCTACTCTTCCTAGTTAAGGATTCAAAAATCTATTTATCGAATACCAACATTTATTGAATGCTAATTGTGGGAATCAAATAAGACTGGATAACGACATTTTCAACATTTTTATTCTAAAATTATTTTTGAGAAAAATTAATCGATGGAAGTGGTCTTCCTCTAGCAGACAATTCATTGTAGGGTATTTTAAATTTTTCAAAAACTAATAAAATTTTTTTAAATAATGAATTATAAAATAAATAATTAACTTAAAGTTGCTCTGCTTTTTATTTTCCCTATACTCTGCCAATTCTAAACAATGCCAATCATAAAATATTTCTTTTAGCTGAGTACAGTGGCCTATACCTATAATCCTAGTGACTTCAGAGGTGGAGGCTAGAGGCTTGCAAGTTTGAGACCAGCCTCAGCAATTTAGTGTCTCAAAATTAAAAATGAAGAAAAGAGCTGGGAATGTCTCTCAATGGTAAAGAACCCCTGGTTTCCTTTCTTAGTACAAACAAAAAATGCTACTTTTACCCAAAATATCTTGTTGATCCAAGTTCCAAACAATCCCATGTTTACTGTTGAGTTTCTATAATATGTATGTCATCTTCAAATATATAAAGACTATATTATTCTATAGTAAACATTCTAGTCTTTGTGGAAGTTGAATAAAAAAACTCCCATTTGTATACTAGAGATGTAGCTGCCCCTGTGGGTTTTGAGAATGAATTAAAAATGGTCTGAAATCCTTTGAGTTCACTTGTAGAGCAGATATATCCTACATTTAAAAACAGGGTTTCAAGTTGGACACAGCTACCCTGGGGGACTGAGGCAAGAGGATCACAAGTTCCAGGCTAGTCTGAGAAACTTAAGGAGACCTTGTCTCAAAATAAATAGTAAAAAGGGCTGGGGCGTAATTCAGGGATAATGAGCTTGCCAACATGTATGAAGCCCTGGGTTCATTCCCCAGTAGGGGGTAAAACAAAAACAGCATTTCAAAATAATTGTGAAAATAAAAGTAGACACTCAAGTTATTTCAATTCTGCCTCTAGGTGACTGCTTAGGGTTACCTACATTTAAAATTATCGGGGAATGAGAGTATATGGCAGTATAAAATTTTTCCCCTTTTCTTAAGAAATCACTATGTATTGTATATTTGACTTTTTGGGTTTTTTTGTTGTTCTTGTTGTTTTGGTTTTTTTGTTTTGGTACTGGGGATTGAACTCAGGGGCACTCCACCACTGAGCCACATCCCCAACCCTATTTTGTATTTTATTTAGAGGACAGGGTCTCATTGAGTTGCTTAGGGCCTCAGTGAGGCCGTAACAAAATAGGGTTACACACACACATACACACACTCCTCACTCTAAGGAAACCATAAATTTCCCAATTCTTTGAAAAAAAGAATAATTCAACAGAAGTTAAAATACAAAAGGGTTATTTATTGCTAGGCATTCAAGACCTGAGAATTTTCTCTCTGGAATTATCTTCTGAAGCTGTGATGGACTCCATGTCATGTGATATAAGACTCCATGTCATTTTTTTTCTCCTTAATGGTCTTTGGCAGAGGGCTTCGTTTCCTATCAAATAGAGCACCTTGCAACCTTCCGTGAAAAACTGTGCAGGTGGTCCAAGGGGTAATGGAATGAAATTGAGCAAAAGAAACTTTAGGTTGAAAATTAGTGGAAAAAAAAATAGACTATAGCAAGGTCTATTATTCTGTGGAATAATCTCCCAGGGGAACCAGTAATGGCCCCATCACTCATGTAATTTTAAACGAGAATGGAAAAAATATATGAGAGTATTCTATAAGGAAACAGTCTGTATCAGAAAAGAAGAGGGGAAAATAACCACATTTTCCATCTGCAATTTTCACGATTCTGCTTTGAATGGCCTCTTCACACCTAATATCTGAAAATGAAGGTATTTGAGACTAAAAAAACTATAAAAATTATCTTTGATCAACTCTTAGGCAAGAGTTAAAGAACTTTAAAAGGAAATATTCTTGATGATAAAAATCATACTTAAATTCCTGAAAGGATACTCATACCTTTTTCATACCATTGTGGACTTATTCAGTGTGTGCAGCTTATTTTAAAATCAGAATTCAAATGTGTTTCCACTCACCAGTCATCTCCATCCTGCAGCTGATGCTGCTACTGATGCCTTATGTGAAGAGTCAAGTCCCATTTTTCAGGCTGACACAGGAAATACCACTCAGCACTGGAATATATGTGAAAATCAGGAAACTTTCAAAGATGTAATGCAGGAAATCACCCAGAGAATATTTAAATAGTCAAAATGTGCCTAACATTTTAAACATTTTCTTCCTCTTTTAAACAAATGCTGAGCAAAGCTTCCTGTGTTTCAAAAGCAGCATTGATGGACTCTCAGAATGGCAAGTCCCACATGCCATTTCTTCTCTTCACGTTGAACTCATTTTCCTGACTAAATGATATCCCAGGACCTAAAAGATGGCCTGTAGAGTTTACATGTATTTAGGTTTAAAATTCTCTCTTCATAGAGTAGATAAACAGTAAAACCAGTCATTAGCATCAATGATTTGCTCTTTTGAGTCCCTACTGCATTTAGGCAACAGTAAGACACCACAGAGATAAGAAACCCAGGCCCAATTATTGAGTGGCTTGCGGGTACAGCAGGAAGGGTGACATAACTCAACAGCATAAATACAATACACCTTTATCTGTGTTTCCTTACCTATGATGTAGATGACATTACTTGATGGTAAGGACTAGATTGCCTGATTCCTGCAAAGCATTTAGGAAGGTGTCCGGTACACATAAGTGCAGATTTAAAAGTCACTGTCATTACAGGTAAACTGACAGATGAGTAACTATTCACTTACTGATTTGCTACTAGGGATTGAACCCAGGGGCACTTTAACACTGAGCTATTTCGCCAACCCTTTTTATTTTATTTTGAGACAGGGTCTCACTAAGTTACTGAGGTTGGTTTCAAACTTTTGATTCTCCTGCCTCAGCCTCCCAAGTCACTGGGAGTTACAAGCATGCACCACCCCACCCAGCCAGATGAATACCGTTTTAAAATTCAGATATTGGGGAGAAGCAGTGATAAAGAAGAGATGAGACAAACTTTGGAACAAAGCAAGAAAGTCTCTGGAACAAAGCAGGGCTTTAATTGGGCCTTGAAAAATTGAGGAAGGCCAGTCAAAAGGCAAAAAACTCCCTGTTCTCTTCCAAAACTGGGGACTGGCAGTACTACCCATGATGACACATTCTTTCAAGCCCTTTTCTTAGTGATCCTGACAGACTGACTTCCTGTACCTTTTAAACCTGTTTTTCCAGGTAAGGGCAAACATCAGTGATGAGCTCATTTATACTCTAGCCCTGACACAAGTTTGTTTCATTTCAAACTCACCTGGCACTGAGACCACTCAGCCAATATATCCCCAAAATAACCTCTACCATGGGGCAGTACTCCTAAAACCCGTGGAGAACAATGGAGAAAGGGATTTAGAGAGGAGTGAAGCTACTTTTCAACATATGTCAAAGCTTACCAGGTATTTCTTCCAGTCACTGTGGACCAGTGAGAACACCACACTCCTTGAGTCAGTCCATGGGACAGTCATTTCCTAATCACTTTTGGGAAATGCTGCTGATTCAGCATTTATGGGCTGGCTCACTGGGACATCGTTAGGGATATCTCATTCAACAGCCTTCCCACCACTTTGGTGAGAGGTGAGTTTTCCAGGTTCCAATGTTACCATGAGCACCCCTGCTATGATAGGAAAGAGTGTCAGATGCACAGAGCAGTCTTTCTTTTAGTAACATTATGGAGACACTAGAAGGTTCTTTGAATAGGTGTGTAATTTACTGGAAACCTTTTGAGAATAAAATGTGGGACTATTAATAACTGTTCTGAAAATAACAAAAATAAGCGGGGAATATTCCAAGTAGATAAGGACATAGGATCATCCTATCTTTATGTCTGGAGACTTTGGTATCTAAGAAAAAAGATACTCATTTGTCAAGCACATACTATGTGTTGGACACTATGATGATGTATGCTAGAGATCCTATATTGTCTTTGCCCTAGAGCCTCAGACTTGCTGTGGAGACAGACATATAAAATGGCATTTATAAAGCACTGTGGAAGATAAGGACCCTGGGGAGAACCTACCACAAACTGAGGAGTGAGAGAAACGTCCAAGAGGAGGCACTGACCTATCTACATCTTCATCAGATAATGAGGAATGTAACCGAATTCCAGACTGAAGATACCATACCATGTTATTGAAAAACAATCTAGTATTTATTGATCCCTTACTGTGTATTGCCCACTTTAATTTTAATACTTCATTTAAC
>JAJEJO010000457.1:1029078-1061770 GCA_020662805.1 Glaucomys volans | reverse complement strand
GGAGGAGGAAGAGAAAGAGAAAGAAAGAAGAAATCAGTGAAAGGATCTGTGTTCCTTCACCTTAGATCTTGCCCCAACCAACAGAATACAGTAGAAACAACACTTATGTGACTCCTGAGGCCAGGTTATAAAAGTCCAAGTAGCTTCCATCTTATTTGCTTGAACATGTGTTAGATCCCTGAGTTGCCAATAAAATGCCCGTGGATCACCATGCTGGAGAAGCTGCATGGAGGCACATTGGTTGACACTCCCAGCTGAGCTGAGCCAGCCTCTCAGGCATCCCAGTCCATGCACCAGACATGTGAGAAGCCATCTTAGAAACACATCTTCCATATGGGAGTGGTGGTGCCTGAAATCCCAGCTACTCAGGAGGCTGATGCAGGAGGAGTTTGAGGCCAGCTTCAGTAACTTAGGGAGCTCCTGTCTCAAATAAAATTAAAAGGTTTGGGGATGTGGCTCAGTGGTAGAGCATTTGTCGAGTGTGTGCAAAACCCTGGCTTCAATCCCTAGTGTACACACACACACACACACACACACACACGGAAGCAATGGAAAATAGTTCTTGTTTTGTACCACTACATTTTCAGTAGTTTTAGTAGTTTTACAGCAAAAGTAATTGAGTCACAAAAGCACAAGCCTAATCAGGCAATGAAAGAGGATTCAAATCCAAAAAAGTCTGGCTTAGACAACATTCTTTTCATTGTTGCTTCTCAAGCAACAGGACTTCTTTGTGGACGTACAAGAACCTGTGGTTGCTGACATAGGAAGTTCAGTGAAGAGTGTGATTAGAGGAGGATTTGGAGAGAAAACAAGAATCCATCAAGCTGTAGAAGTCCTTGTAACTTTGGAGCAATAGGAAGCCTTGAGAAATGTTCAAGCAGTGGAAGGGTGCACTGAGCTTTGTTTTTGAAGGATTATTCTGGTGATTATATGGAAGAAGATCTTGAACGAAACAAGATTGGAGGCATTTAGGAGCTTATGAAAGCAATTCAAGCAAGAAATACAACAATGGCAGTGGCAGAACACAAGAGGAAGAGGGAAAATCAAGAAATATCAACTAGGCAGAGGAAAAGTGTTGAATGTTATTCTCCATCCAATTCCAAAAAACACTGTATTTTCTGCTACCAAATCTGAAGCTATAGAAAAATTGCAAAAGAGGTAAAAATTATTAGTGAACGTTCATGAGTCACGTCTGCCCTTTAGATTGAAAACTTCAGCTGCTCTCTTCCCTTACTTTCCTCCCTTGCTGCCCTGCCTTGACCTGCCCTTCCTTTCTTTTTTTCCTTTTCCCTTTCCTTCCCTTGGAGATGGTAAAGGGGTGGAGGGGAGAATAATGGACTCATGATAGGAAGACCAGTTTCAGATAATCATTTTGAGAAAATATAACTGTATTGTCAATAATGAAAGTCAGATTTCTCACTGTCAAAGAAAGTGAAAGCGGGAGAAGCTAGAAATCTAACCTTGAGATTATGAACTGGAATTGGAAGTACTGAAGTGAACTTGTAGTTTTAGAGAGACCCCAGCGGATAAATCAGCTAGCTAGATACAGATTTACGTGTATAAATATTCAGTCATCTCTCAGTATCTGTGGGGGATTGGTTCCAGGACACCCCATAAATACCAAAATCTGTAATTGCTCAAGATCTTTAAGTGAAAAAGAAAATGTCATTTGATTAAGTGATCAAAACACAAAAGAAAAAGAAAGTCATACTTTTCAACATTTCTATCTCAGAACCTTAGAATTTATGAGATGTGATTCAAATGCTTTATAGTTCAAATTTCACTGTAAGAATATATAATATATACTTTCAAATAAATAAAAAATCAAAACCAAGAGTATATACTTTCAGTAATATATTCAAAATATAATTTTAAAAGAAAATCTACACTACAACAAAATAGATTCTATAACCAAATAAGAAACCACTAAAACATTAATTTGAGCTGCCAGTTTCTTTTACCATTTCTGTATAGATAATTTAGTTTATTGTAAATGCATCATTTATTAATAGCCTTGAGTCAATTGTGGTTCATGCCTATAATCTCAGCTACTCAGGAGACTTAGGTAAGGAGATTGAAAACTCAAGGTTAACCTCAGCAATTTAGCAAGACCCTGTCCCAAAATAAAAAAAATAAAAAGTGTGGGGGATATAGCTCAGTGGTAAAGTACTCCTGTGTTTAATCCCCAGTTCCAAAAAAGAAAAAAGAAAAAAAAAGGAAAAAAAAATTACTTTGTTAGGTATTCTGCTCCATCAAGACCTCCTTAGAGCATTAGAGAATTGGTTTTCACCTAGGGCAATTTTGCACCCCACTGACAATGGCAATGTGTAGACAATTGACTATCACCACTTGGGGGTTGCTACTGGTTCTAAAAGGTAGAGTGTTAAACACACTATGAAGCATATGACAGTCCCCAACAACAAGAATTATCCAGCCCAAAATATCAACAGCGTAGAGTTTGAGAATTTCCACCCTAGAGAGTTAAGGGTAAATGTTAGACTAACCTAGACTCATTCCTGCACGTCTAAACTCCTTTTATTTATTTATTTATTTTTGATACTAGGGATTGAACCCCAGGGGTGCTTTACCACAGAGCTAAGTCCCAGACCTTTTTATTGTTTTATTTTGAGACAGGTTCTCACTAAGTTACTTAGGGCCTCACTAAATTCCTGAGATTGGCCTCAAATTTGTGATACCCCTGCCTCAACATCCCCAGTTACTGGGATTACAGACATGATCCACAGTGCCCAGCCCTAAACTCTTCTTTTTTCAACCCTTCCTTCTTCCCTTTTTTTCACTCCTCCTTTCATCAATCCAGTGACTAATTGATTATTTTTAACGTCTTTTCCTTGTCTGCTCAAAAATGGGATTTATTATGCCATAATGCTGTTTTTTCCTGCCTCCTGCAAATTCAAAATTCTAGATTATTTACTCTTTCATATATTAAAAGAGACATTATTGTAAGTAGGAAGCTCTTCATAAACAAAGCAAACCAAAAACATACAATAAATCCTGTTTCATAGATCAAGAAACTTGATTTTATTAATTAAACCAGAGTATATGTTAGGACAGTAGCAAATTCCATCTTCTTGTTATTTTCTTTTACATCCTTTCTTAGATTCTCTATGTTGTAAAATACTTTGTCTGACAAAATACATTTAAGCATCTATTACTCAAACCGCTGAACTGGTAACCAATGTCTTTGCCCTATGATATCATGTGACTCAAGCAAGGGATCTTTGGCTTAATAGCTCTTACAACCCTTCTGGTGATCAACATGAAACACTGCAAGTTTCATTAAATAGTTTGAAGTTTCTAATTTCTACCTTGATTGGCTCACCAAAATAAAATTCTTCAAAATTAATTAATAATAATTATTAATAATAAATGATTAATTTATTTACAAGTGCTAGAACTGATTTAAAAGAATAAAGCTTCTCATGTGTCCTGAGATTTCCCTTCCTTCCTTCCTTCCTTGGGTGCCTGTGAGGAACAAATTAAGGCAAAATGAGTTGCAATCTTTCCCAAGGAAAATTCCACTCAACTGTTTCTATAGAATTATCTCTAAGACAAATTTAGCCCAAGGGAATCATCACTTCATTTAGAACCAGTTAGTCCTCGTCATTGGCCAGAGACTGGGAGGTAGGCCTGGACTCCAAGCAAGTCTAGCCCTTGAGTCATCCTTACCTCAGACAGTCAAATTAGAATACAATTGAAGTTGACTTCAGTTTCTCTGCGTCATCACGTTCTGGCCCCAAATTCTTTGTGAACACACCCACTCTCTAAATGAAAACTTGGGAAACACCCACCACTTACAGAAAAGTGGGCTTCTCTTCACAGGAGCATTCTTATACATTCTTACGCATTCCATGTTGATCCCCCCAACCCTCCGCCCCACACACATACCCCATGCCCCCACCCCCACCCCCTGCCCCTCTGCTGGAGATCCAACCCAGGGTTTCACACATGCTAAACCAATGTGCTACCACTGAGTTACGTCTCCAGTCCTCAGATTTTATTTATTTATTTATTTATTTTTTGGTATTGTTGGGGATCAAACACAGGGCCTCATAAATACTAAGCAGGCACTCTACCACTGAGCTCATGTCCTCAGCCCTTTTCATTTTATTTTGAGACTGCTTCTGGCTTCATTGCCAGGCTGGCTTTGAAGTTGGGATCCTCCTGCCTCAGCCTGCTGAGTAGCTGGGATTGAAGCGGTGCCTGGCTTGTGCTGATTTTTACTGTAGTTGACAGTGGAGAATGTGAACTTCTCTTGACCTGATTCCCACACTTGGGGACTACCTTTATGCAGCCCTTTGTGTTTAACTTAGATTCACTGACAACACAAATAACTCAACTAAAAATGTCATTTTATGTGTAATTTATGTTAAGTACAACCGCTTTACGCCCAAAACAAACATTTATGCTTCCATCTGTAGGTGTTCTTTCCAGAGTCTCAACTTTTAATAATAGCAGGATGGATGACTTTTCCTCTTTACAATTTATCAGTGTTGACCTGACAGAACAGATTCATTTTAATTAGATGTCTCCGAAATCCTCACTAAAATGAAGCCAGTGGTTTTCCATAAATTTCCTTCTGAACTTAGTGTGACCTAAAAACACTTGTCACCAATAAACAAGACTGGCAAACTTCATCGGATATTCTTCCTAGATCAGGACTGAGATTTAAGAGTTGAAATTTATTGACAAAGAAGTCTTGCAGAAACTGAATGCTAGATTTTATTATCCATCTCTTCCCTTCTTCACCTTTGCCCCAAGCAGCTGGAGATCACTCTGAATTTCCAAATCTAGATTCCTCAGTTATGAGAACAAAATTCACAGCAGTCAAAGCCTTCGGTTACTTTCCATTCAAGAAATACTTTGAGGAATTTAGAAATGACAGATGATGATCTTTCCTCATCAAGGACAAAACGTTGCAGTTATTTCAAAAATGCTTTTTAATAGATAAGCTTGGATTGAATTTCCTGAGATATCCAAACATTTGTTTTCTTGAATTTCCACAAGAAGTACGTTTTCACTTAGAAATGTAATTTTAGAAAATTAGAGTCATCTTTGCCAGCTTTGTAAAATCCCTAAAACATTTAAGAATGGCCAAGATTACTCACCAAACAATTCTCATTAACCAGGTTTGGCAGCAGAGATTAACAAACAGCATGGCTGTAATTAATAGATTGATTCTGAAGAAGATATTTACCTACAAAAGGTGATTCTGAAGAAGAAATTCTCCCTTGACTTGACAATACCACGCACTGCCTCATGGATCTGAGGCCATTTTCCTAAAAGGTGACTTAATCAAAACAATTCCTATTTATATATTAAAAATAGATCATGTATTTACTAAATAAATATCAATTTAATCCAAAAGATCCACCTTCATTTAGAATTAGTCAGTCATTTCTGGTTAGGGTTATATGTATGACATACATCTTCATAAATATGTACACATACATCTACATAAATATATACATATATACATCTATATACATATATATCTCCATATACACCCATATGTATACGTATATAAATGTTACAGAAACAGGATATTCACTTCACAGGGAACTGGGAAAGTGGCTGTAACAGAAATAACCAGTCAGTGCTCAAATTCTACACAGGAGGAGGCACCACCAGCTACTAGGAGGGGAATCTGGAGCGATATAGGAACTGGCAAGATGTGAAGATGGAGAAGAGGGATCTCAGAGAAAGGAAAAAGCTACAAAAGCCATTCTGGCCACAGAGGTGACTTCAGAACTTTCCAGCTACAGATCAGAATTGGTCCTACTGGTTGAGCCAAGAATCAGGTCAGCATGTTAGTGAAGTTAAGGACCACTTGCTGAGAAGAAGGGGAGAATGAGCAAGAGTGAGAACTGAGAACAGCATGCAGAGAAATTACAGCGTGAAGGTGGAAACCTTAACTCTGACCTCAGTTTACATTGAATCTTAACCTCTCTGATTTTAATTCCTTCCCTATAAAATATGGATCATGCATGGGTGGCATACACCTGTAATCCCAGCTACTTAGTTGTTGATGGGCCTTTATTGAATTTGTTTATTTATACGTGGTGCTGAGAATTGAACCCAGAGCCTCACACATGCTAGGCAAGCGCTCTATCGCTGAGCCACAGCCCCAGCCCCCCAATCCCAGCTACTTAGGAGCTTGAGGCAGGAGAATCACAAATTGGAAGCCAGCCTCAGCAATTTAGCCAGACCCTGCCTCAAAATAAAACATAAAAAGGACTGGAGATGCAGCTCAGTGGTATAATACTTGTGTAGCATGGATTCAATCCTTACTACTTCAAAAAACAAAAAAAGAATAGGTTAAAAAAAATGTGATCATATATAGATATGCAAACTAATAGTATTGTGAGTCATGAGTGAGAAAATACATTTAAACACCATGTCCAGAATCATGTGGTGACACTTGCCTGTAATCCCAGCTACTCAGGAAGCTGAAGCTGGAGGATTTCAAGTTTGAGGGCAAGCCTCAACAGTTTAGCAAGGCCCTAAGCAATTTACGGAAAACCTGTCTCAAAATAAGAAATTAAATACATCTGTGGATGTGTGCCAGTGATAAAGTGCCCCTGTGTTCAATCCCCAATACCAAAAATAAAAAATAAAAGAATTTAGTATAGGTGCTAAGGTACAGCTCAGTGATAAATTGCTTACCTAACCTGTGCAAAGTTCTGGACTTGATCCCCAGTCCTGCAGGGAAAATTTCATATAACAAAGACATCTCTTAAGTCAGACAATTCCAGGTTTTAATTCTACCTGGAATTTTAATTCTAGCTCTGCTACTGATTAATCATCATAGAAAAATTATTTAGTCACCTTTTTCTTATCTATAAAAATGAAAATAATAGTGACATTTTCTTAAGATTCTTATAAAACTAAAGTATAAACATGTATTAAAAGTATTTAATCTAATGATTGACATATTAAATGCACAAAAAACGATGTATTAGAACAAATATTCATGTGCATTTAAAAAAATGTTTATTTTTAATTTTGGTAGAAACTAAAGTAACACTTATTTCATGAAGAGATTACTGTTGATCTTGAGCAAATTATATAATCTCTTGACCCTTGATTTTCTTATGGGGAAAATGTTGCTGCCTAGAATATTGTGAAAATTAAATATGATATTATAAAAAGGTCCTAGGATATTGCCTGCCCAAGATAGTTGCTTGAAATTGGTGTAAATATTTACTCATTTTTAAAAGAATCAAATGAAAATAGTTGTTTAGAGTTTTCTTTGTTGTTTTAAGGGAAGAAGAAACCAGGAAAATAGGCACATGATAAGGAGAAGTTCTGGAAGATGGCTGTGAGCAGAGTGGCTCAAAGCTTAATCTACTTTCCCTGATAAGACAGGCCATTTGTACAATAGACCCATTTGTTTGTAAAGTGATCAGATTGAAAGCACCAGGCATTGTTTGTTGAAATATTTCTTTTCTCTTGCAAATCCCCAATCTTTGCTTTTATATGCATCCCAAGTGGAATGTCAACAACTTTCTCTCAACAAAGAAGGGATAAAGCAAAAGAAAGAAACACACCTAGAGAAATGACCCAGGATTTCTAATGGATGGCAGCCACTTAGGAAACACAAACAAACTTTAGCCTTCGGCAGAGGCAAGAAAGAGAAGCCTAGATCTTTCCACAGGGAAACAGATCTATACCAGGTTGGAGTCAATTAATGCTAACATATTAATCCTGATCAACTTAGTTCGCCTAGAAACATACTAAAGTTATCTGCTGATGATTCCACACAGGTTACATGTATTAAAAGTAATTTAAGAGCAAATTCTTAGGCATTTATTGCAGTGTAATTTAATGGAAGTTGCCTAACCTCTCTCAAACTGAAATCTTCTACAGTAAAGTCAGATAATCTATAGCCAATGAGCTTAATGATTGTAGGAAGCTGATGAGATAATATATATGAAAATGTTTTGTAAAATACAGCACTTGATATAAATGAATTCTCAAATCTCTAGAATTCTTAGACTAAAATTTGTCTTAAGGTGTCATGTTTCCACAAATGCCCTATTTAAAAGGCTAGCCCAACACTGTCACAAACCACAGTGGTATTACTAGATTTATAATATTTGATTAGAAAAAATGCATCCAGGGATCATAATTACTTTCTTGCTCAACCATACACTAAGAACGCTAGACTTAAGGCTGCACGTGGTGGTACACTTCTGAAATCCCAGCTACTCATGAGGCTGAAGCAGGAGGATCCTAAGTTTATGGGCAATTTAGTGAGACTGCCTCAAAACAAAAACTAAACAGGGCTGGGGATGTAGCTCAGTGATAGAGCGCTTGCCTATCATGTGCAAGGCCTAGGTTCTATTCCCATTACATCGTGAGGAAAAAAAAAAAAGGAAAAACATTTAGATCTTAAGACCTAATGTTAGTACTTACTGCATCTTGACAGGTTGTTGGTACTTGAATAGGCAAAATAGAATCAACACTTTGGTGTCTAGGTTCAGGTCTTCGCATGGTCATTAAGGATTTGAGCAGCATTAAGCAAATTACTTAATGAATCTAAGTTTCAATAGTTTGTGTAACACTATTATTGCACAAAATTTTTTGGAAGCACAAATGAGATTATGATTATAAAAATCTTAGCATGGTAACCTTGCTGTACCTGATACATAGCACAATTTGAAGAAATATTAGGTAATATGTACAATTTTTAAGAGTTCTTAAAAAGCACTCAGGTGAGTTCAGTACCTCTATTTTAGAATGGATTTTTATCATTGTGAAATAGAAAGAAGTTAACAAATTGAAGACATAGATCCGAACAGAAGATTCTAAATTGTATCTTGAGGTAGCGGGAAGGCAGATGTTGATCCAGGTTAATAAATATTTATTAAGTAATTGGTACATGCACAACAGTCTGCTAGACACAGTGGAATATAAGAAAATAACTAAAAGCTGAAATTTACTTATAAAGATTGCAGTCTAGCAACTTTCACAAGCAGTAAAGCAGAATATAGAAAGCGGTAAAAGAAAAGTATGATAAATAATATTGAGGTTCAATGAAGATTCTAATACTAGGGTTGTCATTTTAAAGGTCTCGTGGAGACAGATCCAGGGATGGTGACATATTGAACTATCTCTGAGGTGCTCCATAGGCAAGGAGAGCAAAGCAAGAACGTTCTAGGTAGACCTGAAAGAAAGAAATAAGGACTTATTCCCAAACATTAAGCTGTTAAAGTGAATATATGGGCTTTTGGTATGAAACTTAAAAACAAGGCAATCGATTTTTTTAAATCTGTCAACCTGTTCAGGATCATCTACAAAATTCACTAAGTTTACTGACTCATTTTTAGCCAGAGATAAAAAACATCTGGGCTATACTGTGGCTTAAAACATTTCAAGTCAGTCAACCTGATTTTTTTTATGTTAAATACATTTTTCTGTATGTAAATCCCCATAAAATCATGACAGTTTACTGCTGATAAATTTCATACTAATTTGGTATACAGAAAATCAGATACAATCCTAAATCATACCAATAAAGCCAATTTGAATTGTTCTCCAGTCTAGTATCACTTATCCATTTATTTAAAAATTCAGTAAATGCTTTGGAATATGTTCCAAGAACAGTAAGAAAATCTAAATTATCTAAAATTAATAGGTCCTTTATATTGATAATCTTTTGTAAACAAAAGGAAATAAAATTGTCTCATAACTCCCACAACTATATACTGTGAACAGCAAAATCTTATTGTCTTTTATTTTCATTGCATTTGAACTGGTGCTATCTTTTAATCAGTTTTTCTCTTCAGTTGCCCCTATCCCTGAAAAATAAATTTCTCTGCTTATTTAAGTCCCTAGATTCTAAACCAAGGCTCTACCAACTGTCACTCTTAAGAAGACTGCATCAGTGTGCACTGAGTAAAATAGAGTTGCTCTATTTCCCTAAGGGCTAACTTTAGCTCTTCAGCACAGATCAAAGCTACCAATTATTGAAAAAAAATATTTTTAATCCTGATTGCCAAGATATGTATCATCTATAAAGATAATATTTTTTCCATTGATAAAACAGATTTTGTTCCTGTATATTGATATCAGAAAGAAGTGTCACTGGGATTATTATATCTCCTAAATCTCTTATTTTCAACCTCAGAATCTTCACCCTTCATTAATTAGGTATTCTGATTGTCTTTGTTATATCTTTTATAGATGTGTCATTGAATTAGCAAAATAATATGTAGGCTAAGGAATTTTACATTATTTTAAACAGTCTATCTATAAACATTCTTCCAAGCTGCTTATACACATAATCAAATAAATTATTCCAGTGGTCAATCTGATAAAAATAGCAGCTAATTTTAAAAAGCAGAATCATATTGGCTGAATGAAAAGCCTCCATGTTAACCCAAGCAGTATGCATAGCATTTCTGAGTACCTTTTTATATCTAAAGCATGGCATTTAAAGAGAGTATGCAAAATGAGAATGTTTGTTGGGAGACAGATTAAGTTTCTTTATAGAACCCACAGCAACAGAGAAAAAGGACCCTGGAACAAAAGGTAGTTCTTGAATTCTAGTCCCAAAGCAAATCGACTCTGGGAAAGCCTTTTAACTCCCTCTAAAACAGTTCACTGAAAAGTATTTATATTTATATTTATATTTATATACATATATATAAGGTATTTATATATATTATATATATGTAATATATATATTATATATAGAGAGAGATATCAAAAATGCAAGTAATATTATCAGTAATATCAGCATCAAATTAATTTGGTATTTTATTTATTTATTTATTTATTTATTTGTTTATTTATTTATTTATTTGGTACTGGGGATTTAACCCAGGGCCACTTTACCACTGAGCGACATCCCCAACCTTTTTATTTTTTTATTTTGAGACAGGGTCTTACTAAGTTGCTTAGGACCTCGCTAAGGTACCCAGGATGACCTCAAACTTGTGATCTTCCTGCTTCAGACTCCTGAGTCTCTGGGATTAAAGACATCTGGCACCTTGCGCAGCTAAAAAAAAATTGGCATTTTAAATTAATAACATATTAAATTAATAACTAAATAAGCAAAATGATGAATAAAGGGAAAAGGAGGAATTTGAGGGCAGTCTTGAACTTCTGAGCAGACAAGCAAGAGTCTCTGATTACGATGACTTTTATAAATATTTCTAAAATCCAGGAAAATGCCAGAAGAGCTGAGCAAATAGTATATATACACTCTAAAGCATATTTTTTACTAGAACATTTTACTAGAATAACTTGAATTCCACTACTGCTCCTTCTAGCTAGATTGTTTGTGAACTTAGGTAGCCCTACTTGTTATTTTGGATCACTAGAATAATAACAATGAAACCAAAACCTGTCCATTTGGAACAGAGGACCTGACCCCAAAATATAATGAAATAAAAAGTGCTCACATTCAGTACAATGTGAGGGAGCTACCTGGGCAGGGCTGTGATCCACCTCGTCAGGCTTGATTTCACTCTCAGCATTCCTAGCAATACTCATTTTGATATGAACATTAAGCATTCAAAATTAGTGAAGCATTCAAGCTATGTTGTATCCACCCAAGAACGCTTCTTTCTATATGACTCAGTAGGTGTTTTATAATAGAATAAATGATTAAACAACCCAAGGGTTTTCACTTTCACAATTATGGATTTATTGCCCTCCTTTGCATTACCACGAGGAAGAATATGCAACACCTAAATGCCCTTTTTTTTCTGGTGATAGAACAGATGACCTCTTGAAGTCCAGCCCTACTAAGCAAATAGTACACTCCGAAGCACTGCTTGGAACCAAGCTAACTAGACCAACCTTAGTCCTACTATTACTTCTTCCAGCAGCCCTGTAGCATACACACCACGTGGTCTGCAGCACTTCTCTCCCTTTCAATGGCTTACACATTCAAATGGAGTGGGCACTGACTGCCACTGTATTTGCCCCACTCTATTATCTTTCCCTTTACTCAAAGGGAAAGCTAGAGACATCCCTCCTGACTAAATGGCTTCTATATCCAGGAAAACATGTAGCTACTGTAAGGACAGAATAAAGACCCTATTATATCTCTTTTTCTGTATTTGCTTTATTTCTAAAATCTAAACTGTACAATTGATAAATTCCAAAATCAGAGTAGTTTTTTAAACTCTATCATTCTATTGCCTTCCCCCTCACCACCACCACTGAAGGAATTCAAATTTAATATAGTTTGCAGCTTAAAAGCAGAATCAAATAAAATTTCAGAAAATGTCATGGCAACACATCAAACATTTAATGTCAGGTTTCCTTATGTTCATTGCATTGCAAAAGGCAACCACCAATTACGCAATTTTGGAATGATATTTTACTTTGTAATTAAAAACCAGGTTCCTTGTGCTTGATATTTGTAGAGCATATGTGCAAAGCAATTGCTCCTTGAAGGAAAGATGGTATCTTTGCACTTTGGAAGACCTCTGCCTCCAGCACTGTTATAAAAAAAAAAAAAACTTTTCTCCTTTGTTATCATGCACCTAACTTCACACTTAAATATGTTATCAAAGAATCACCGAATAGCATGCAAGCGTAAGCCCATTGTTCAGAACTAGTGTAAATTTTATTAGACTGTTTCTTTGTTCATTGTGACAAATGTTGCCTTCATTAATTATAATGCTGAAAACGTCATCTGATATATTCTCAGCCTTTTGAGAATTTTGTCAATTCTGAACTGACATTTTCAGACTATTTGAATATAATTTGAATAACAATGCACCAATTGATACATTAAAGAAAAAAAAGGTATCTGTAAAATTGCCAAAAATACCCATGTTGTTTATGGTCTTTTGATTCTCCTTTATTTGTAGGTTTCCTACAAATAAATGAGAGCCATATGTTTTATTTCAGTCTCTTCAGTTGAAATCCATTCACCCTAGTGACCCTATCCTGTATACTAATGTTGTAGAGCTCACCTTACTCTGAAGCAGTATGGCTTTCATCTTGCCTAAATAAGTAAGAATAATATATTCACTTAAGTATTGTTTCATAATCAGCAGTGGAATAAATGTTCTATCTTACTAAGAGCCAATAAAAGAATGTACAATCATAAATGCAGGTAGTTTTTTTGTTTTTTGTTTTGTTTTGTTTTTGGTGCTGGGAATTGAACCCAGGGTTTTGTGCGTGCGAGGCGAGCACTCTACCAACTGAGCTATATCCCCAGCCCAAAAGCAGGTATTTTAACAGATGAAATATTTTAATTGACATACCTATAATACCTCAACTATCTGGATTACAAAAGTTTTCAGCAAACCAATCTTTTCCTCTGTAAGTGTGAAATCTGATATTTGAACAATTTTAGATGGAAATCATTCTTAACTATATTACCATCTTAAATGGGAAATATTGATCATAATGAAATTTTTTCAAAATTATTCAGAACCATTTTTGAACAACAGTTATTAACAATTCTAATATGGAATGATCTCGACAAAGATTCAGGTAAAAGAGTTTTCTGTTACTAAATGACTCCAGAAAACTATTTTCAACTTAACCATAGCATTTTATAGCTACAGTGTGAGATCCTATCTACTGAGAGATTAAATTTCCCTTCTTAGCTTTATGATTGTGCATATTAGGAATAAAATATTGGTTCCCTTTTATGGCTTTTACTCTCCTATAGACCTAGGAACTATATCAGGAAAACAAGTGAAATTATATATGAATTGTGTGTATATAGACACTCTGAGAGGATGAAAGGGACATGTCTATCAGTAAACCTTTGAACTTTCTGGGTTTAGTAACATTGATTTAGTCTGTTCAGAAATTATTGTAGCTGAGGTCCTACTATACAGAGGGTGAGCTACTGGTTCATTGGGTTTACCTATAGAAAGTGTATTACCATGATATAGCTGACTCACACTTCATAGAATGCAGGTCTTTTATCATCAGCTCAGAGAAAAGAGCTTTAAGAAGACCTAGTCAATTGTTTTTTTCTTCCTATCAGTTTTATTAAGGCATAGTTGACAAAATTTTATATCTTTATGATGTACAATGTAATGCTCAAATACATGTATGCATTGTAAAATGATTAAATTGGGGATAATTAAACCTACCCATCATCTCATATACTTGTGTGTGTGTGTGTGTGTGCGCGCGCGCATGTGTGTGTGTGTGGTGAGAATATTTAGGATCTAATCTCTTCACAATATCCAAGTATACAACACATTATTATAACCCAAATCACCAAGTCGTACAATGGACCTCTAGCACTTATTCATTCTGTCTAACTGAACCATTGTATCCTTAAGCCAACATCCCCCAATTCTCCCTACCCAAGGGTTTTTTGGCTTTAACATTTTTTTTAGAAGGAATAAAAAACAATCAGAAGAAAACAGACCTGATAATCGATTTTTTAAAATTCTTCCTTGGCTTGGTAATATAGTAAATTCTGAATCTGTGTCCTCTTATAGGATGGAATTTAAAATAACTGTCCTCTTTTGATGCCTATCTATGGTACTGAAATAATAGAAGTGTAAGATCCTACTTATAACATGTTCCACAGCATGGATTCTTAACGTGACAGTTTAAACTGGGCAGTTTAAACAACAGAAATTTATTATCTCATAGTAATGAAGACTAGAAGCTCAAAATTAGGAGTTGGCAAGATAGTTTACTTTTGAGGGTTGTGAGGGAAGAATCTAACCCAGGTCTCTCATCTTGGCTTGCGGATAATTGTGTATTTATGTTCATATGGTGTCCTCCCTGTATGCCTGTGTCCATATTCCCCCTTCTTATAAGAACACCAGTTATGCCGGGCACAATGGCGCACGCCTGTAATCCCAGCACTTGGGAGGCTGAGGCAGGAGGATCGCGAGTTCAAAGCCAGCCTCAGCAACTTTGCGAGACCCTAAGCAACTCAGTGAGACCCTGTCTCTAAATAAAATACAAAAAATAGGGCTGGGATGTGGCTCAGTGGTGGAGTGCCCCTGAGTTCAATTCCCGGTTCCAAAAAAATTAAAAAAAAAAAATAGAATGCCAGTCATACTGGATGAGTGTTCACCGATGTGGCCTCACTTTATCTTGATTCCTTCTGAAAAGACCCTTTTCTCTTCAAAAATCCACATCTTAAGGTTTGGGGATTTGGACTTCACCTATGAATTTTGGAAGGACTCGTTCAGCCCATGATACATGTTTCAGTCCATTCAAGTTGCTATAACAAATGCCAAAAACTGGGTAGCTTATAAAATAAAAGACATTTAATTCTCACAGAAACTGGAAAGTCCAAGATCACAGCAGGAACAGATCTTTGTCTGGTGAGGATGCTTTCTGGCTCACAATTGGCCCCTTCTTGCCATGTCCTCACATGGAGGAAGGGGAAGGGTCTCTCATTGGCCTCTTTTATAGGCCCATTTATAAGGACTCTGGCCCTATAAAGTTCCCATCTCTTAATACTTTTACACATGACATTTCAATATATGAATTGCTATATGCTATGGTTTGAATGTATCCCCCCAATTTTCTGCATTGATAACTTAACTCCCAAATTCATATGTTGATGGGTGTTGGAGGTAGGGCATTTAAGGACGTAATTAGGATTAGATGAGGTCACCACAGTAGGAGCCCCATGCTGGGACTGGTGGCTTAAGAAAATGAGAGAGAAACCTAAGCAGATGCTCGCTTGTTCAACTCTGATGTGTTACCCTCCACCATGTTTGATGTACCAAGGAAGATGCCAACCAGATGCCAATGCCATGCCCCTGGGTTTCCCAGGCTTCAGAACCATGAGCCAAATAAACTACCATCCTTTACAAATTATTTGGTCTCAGGTATTTCATTACAGCAAGAGAAAACAGACTAAAGCACCACATGTTGAAAGTTTGAATAGGTTTAGGATTTCAAAATACAAATTTTGGGGGACACAAACATTCAGACTACAGCAACATGTCAGCAATCTATAGCTGTCATGAAGAATTTGTTAATCTGATCATTTTCTGAAAAAACTCTAAGCTTACTGCTCCCTAGCCACACCTGGTTCACCTTCTCTCTCCTTCCTCTGTTTCCACTCTCAGTTCCCACAGAGGTGGACATAGTCACAGGTCGCAACTGTCAACAAGCAGTATTTGCAACAATTACATTTTCTTAGCCATTTCATTGTTTTCAAGGAAGTAATTCAGAGAGTATCTGGAAAGTCTCTTTTTATAAAGACAGAAGTTTTCCTGAAAGTTGAGAGTCCTGCCCACACACTTCCTACACTGAAAAGAGTTCACATTTAATCTTTTTCCTTAGGGAAAACAACATTGCTTGAAAACTCATTTTGTTAGAGTTGGCACAACAGTGTATTAAACATATTAAAATAAAATAATATTCCAAACATGTGCAGAATAAGGATGAGATTCTCATTTTACCTAGTTTTGAATGAGAATTTGTATGATAAGAATGTGTATCTGGGGTCAACATCCATTTATAATTTCCTGATTTCTATTTTCTTAAGTTCTTATACTAAAAGATCTCAAATTTCCAGTGTCTCTTATTTTAAAAGGAAATTTCAGATACTTGTTTGTAGAATCATAATGTAAAGAGTGAAATTTTAACAATTAGCCAGGGCACTCTTGGTCATTTCACAGAAAAAGAAACTAAACCGAAAGGATTGCTGAATTCTACTTAGTCCTAAATTAAACACCGGAAGCAGCTGGTGAGATGGAAAAGCCCTGATCTACATGTCTGTCTTCATAGCATGTAAAATTATGATCCAGGCTGGGATATAGCTCAGTGGTAGAGTGCATGCTTAACACGTGCAAGTCCCTGACTTTGATCCCCAGTGCAAAAAAAAAAAGAGAAACTTAGAGAGAGAAAGAGAAAATTATAATATAGCCTACAAGAAGAAACTCATATGGAATTTTAGAAAAGTAATCAATTTTTGAAAATCTTGATTTAATACTAGAATTAAGTGCTTTATACTTAAAACTTTTTAAACAAACAAGCAAAGAAAACCTCCAATATACATGAAAAATTCAGTTTTAAAGGAGGCCTGGTATGATAAGAAGATAGAACTTACTGACAATAAGCATACACTTATATACTGAGCTCATATATGAAAATAGAGGATTTCCAAAAGAAATACAGCACATAAAATATTGAAACATTAAATATTAACACAGACCCATATAAATCAATTAAAGAGGTAGATCTTATTTTAATACAATGTTAGGTGTGTTTTTTGTCTCCATATTAAGAAATCCTAAGAAATCTGCAAAGGATGGTTAGTTATAATTGCATTTAATTTGCTGAATTCCACTTAATTAGAATTTTTCTAATAGATTCTAAATCTTAAATCAAGATAATAAACACATGAAACAAGGTTCCTTTTTTGATTCACCCATGTTAATTTTATTGTGGACTAACATATACGTTATTCAGGTTATTTATATAAAAATTAGATTAGAGCATTTTCTTGACATTCTGAACATTTTTTTCTTCTTCGCTAATAGTTTAAGGAATAATTGTATTTTTTCCTATGTAAGAAATAATCTAGTATGTATTTTGACATCTAAGGAAGTCTAAGTGTATAGGAGAAGATCAAAGAGGGTTAAAGGAAAGATTTTTGAAATAGGGACTGAGGATGTAGCTCAGTAATAGAACACTGATCCATAGTATGCATGAGGCCCGGGGTTCCATCCACGTTACCACAAAAGAAATAATGGGAGTGTTTTTTAAATAGCTGTCAGAAACAGTTTCATCAAGTAAAAGTCTGACTTTTATTGTAATGGGTATACATATGGGTGTATGTATGTAATGGGTATGTGTGTGTGTGTGTGTCCCCTGATGGTAGGATCCACTGACAGCAAGTAGACTCCACAAAGCTGGGTCTGAAGAAACGCAGGAGTGTCTGCAGTACCCAAAATGTCCCCCTGAAGGGTTCCAGCAGTCACATGTCCATGTGCCTTCCTTAACAGGACCAGCAATACGTTCCAGTTCTCCTCTTGCCCTTGGCTGTGGCGTGGAAAAGTCTGCAACCTGCTGTCATCCATTTCTGAATCTCTCATCCGACTCCATTTACATCCTGTCCCATGGGTTTTCAGTGTCAGTAAGAAGCACGTTCCAAATAGTAAAAATTCCAATCCTCTCCATAATCAAATATTGTTCAATGTCATTTACAAAGTTGATGAAACTTTTCAGCAACAGAAAATTCACAGTTTTATCAATGTCTTGGAAGGGTTCACATTTTCCAAAAAGCTTTTTTTCCCTGTGGAGTAAAATAATATCTTCTGTGCTTAGTTACAAAAAAATATTATTTGAGGCAGACTCGAACATTACTTTTTGTTACTTACATTCATGACTTTCCACTGGCCCAACTTTTTATTACAAATATGGGCCAAAAACACCATAATATGATATCTGGCGAGGTATTTTAGGAATATTCTGTGTCTTTATGTGATTTTGCTCAAATTTGATTTGTCTGCCTTCAATGTTTCCAAATCACATCTCCATCTGCTATTCAAAATGTTACTTATACATCAGATCTTGTCATGTGCCATGTAACGACTTTGGTTAATGACATACCATATATATGACAGTGGTCTTTTCAGATTATAGTACCTAATGAATTTGTAGCCATCTCTGTGTAAATCCTCCATATTCACCCAGGGATAAGATCATCTACTAATGCATTTCTGAGTACATAACCTGTAACTTTTGTGTTGCTGTGACCAAAATGCCCAATAAGAACAACTTAGAGAAGGGAAAGTTTATTTGGGGCTCATGGTTTCAGCAGTCATAAATGAAAACACAGATGAGACTCCCTTGCTCTGTTCAGCAGAGGAAAACAACTCAGTTCATGGCTGGGTCATATAGAAGAGAGAGGGAGCGGGAGAGGGGTCACAGGAAAGATAATACCCTTCCAGGGAACACCCCCAATGACCCACCTCCTCCAACCATGTCCCACCAGCTACAGTTACCACCCAGTCATTCAAACTAGGATGGATTGATAAAGTTACAGCCCTCAAATTTCAATCACTTCATCTCTGAACATTTCTGCATTAACAAAGTTTTGAGGGAACACCTCACATCCAAACCATAACATAACCCTATCATTACATGACACCTAGATATATTTGTTACAAACTCTCTCCCCTACTAGACTGACAATTCCTTAAGAGAGAGGCAGTCTTTCTCATCCTTGTTCCTTCTGCTTTAATCTTACTCTTCAGAGATTCACAATGAAGCACAACCTTAGTTCGTTCATCCTTGGTTCATTTCATCATGGAATACCTTGTCTTACTTATCTTCAGGAATGTTGTAGAGATCATATGAGGTGGAAGATATAAAAGTAATTTGAAAACAGAAAGAAAACCCCAATCTGAATGAAAGGCATAGTTATTAAACTTTAAAGAATAATAAAAGTTGCTTTCTTTGAATAAAGTTTAATTTTTATGGAAGATTTTTTAAGTCAGTTTCAATCTGCATAGATGTCTTGACTGTATTACTCAACATGGGGAATGGGACATTGTGGCACACACCAGTAAGCCCACTGAGTTGGGAAGCTAGGGCAGAAGGATCTCAAGTTCAAGGCCATCCTCAGCATTTGGCAAGACCCAGTCTCAAAATAAAGATGAAAAATAAAAAGGGTTGGAGATGTAATTTGGTGGCAGAGGGCACCTGAGTTCCATTCCCAGCACCACAAAACAAAATAATGAAAAAGAAAAAGAGAAAACCACATAGACATTTCCCAAAACCTATCAAAAAAAGTATATGTATCATGGGAGAAAGACACAGAATTGGTGTACTGTGTTGTGTAGATGATTCGGGTAAATGAATCTGAATAAGCAAACTTAGTAGCATGGTAACCATATTAGGTGTACAACACAGAGAAACCAGCATCAAAGAAAAGGAAGAATCTGGCTTTATGTTCTAGTGTTCAAGCTGGTTTGACTACAAAATAGATGTTAAAAATTCTGTGCTTTAGAAATTCTAATAGGAATCAACCTTGATTTTTCTCTTTCTCCTACATTCCAGATCCAAACCATCAACAGCAAATCCTCTGGTTCCATCCTCAGCATATGCAAACTCACATCAGTACTCAGTCACCCCTGCCATTACTTCTGTCTTGGTCCAAGCCACTGTCATCTCCTACCTGGATTCTAGCAACGGCCTCCTGACAGGGCTGCCTGCTTCAACCCTTGCTCCCTTTTACATTGTAGGTCAGATCATGTAATTTCTCTGTTGTAAAGACTTTCTGGTTTCCCATCTCACTTGGAATAAAAACCCTGACCTGGCCCCATGCTATCAGTCTAAGCTCACCCTCTCTTCCTTTCATGGGCTTCATTCACACTTCTTGCTTGCTGTCCCTTGAAACACCTAACTAGTTTCCACTTCAAAGCTTTTGTACTTGTGCTTACTCTGTTTCTCAGAGTACTCAGAATCTGATCTCTACTAAAAATGCCTTCCTTCCAAGAAACCTTTTCTAATCACTTTAGCAACCTCTTACCCAATCATCCTATGTCACACTGTCTAGTTTTGTTTTCTTCTTAGCATTTGCCCACATGCTGATTTTTAAAATTATGTGTTGGACTACATTTGGAGGATTTTTTTGGTGTTAATATTTTTTATCTTTTCCTACTAAGACATAAATCTCCATTATGGCAATTATTTTGTTTGTTTTACTTATTAATGTTGCCTAAGGACTTGGACCATGTCTAATGCCTTCTCAGTGTGATGGTTTTTGATGTACAATTTGGCTAGACTAAACTATAATCCCCAGAATTCCCTTTTTCCTCTACATTTCCAGATAAAGTTAACTATAAGGGATATTTTCTTAAGTGATCTGGGGGAATGGAAGGAAGGCAAAAGCTATTTTGTGGCATACACACACCTTCTCCAAGTTACTCAAACACCAATCTAAAGGCTGCTATGAGGGGATTTTACAAATGTAACTAAAGTCCCAAGATAGCTGACTTTAAATTAATCCAAAAAAGATCATCTTTGGTGGGTTTGGCTTCATGAGTCTTCAAAAGAAGGCTAAGGACTTCATCTAGGTAAGAGACTCCAAATAACATTGGGGGTGTGATTGACCCCTTGTCCCTGCTGCTGCCTGTAGAAAGTGTCAGCTAGTGCCCATGGAACTACATCCTGCTCATGATTTTCCTTCCTGACTGCTCCCTGTGGACCTCAGGCTTCCTAAGTGAGCTGCCAAAATGATGTAATGAATCCACACACCCTTGCACACACATGCACACATATCCCACATCTACATTTCCTCCTGGTTCTGTCTCTCTGGTTCAACCCTAACTTTTATAGTAAGTGTTCAGTGAACAGAACATCTGTTGAATGAAAAATACAATAGAAAAACAAAGATCAGAACATATTCTATTAATTATGTATTGCTGTAAAACAAATCACCCCAAAACAGAATGGTTAGAAACAATAGTAATCTTTTATGATCTCTCATGGTTTTTTAGGTCAGCAGTTTGGGAGTAGCTTATCTGGGCAGTTCTTGCTTGGTTCTTGCATGAGGTTTTAATCAGATGTCACCTGGGCCTGCAGTCCTCCAAAGGTATAATCAGGGCTGGAAGACCCCCTTCCTGGATAGCTCACCTATTTGGCTGGCAAGCTGATGCTGACTGGTGGAGAGAGGCCTCAGTTTCTTTCCCCAGAGACATTCTAGGGATGCTCAAATATCTTAATAAGATAGAAGGACTGATCTAAGAAATCAAAACAAATGCCGCAATTCCTATTAAATCCTGCTCTTGGAAGTCAAACATAGGTACTTTGAAATTATTCTAATGGTCATACAGACCAACTTTTGGGAGAGGATTACACCAAGAGTGAATATCAGTAGGAGAGGATTCTTGGGTACCATCTTGGAAGCTGGCCACAAATACACCAGCATATTAACATTCATTATCTCTAAATAATAGGTTAATGGTAGGATTATGCTCTTTGTATTTTTCTGTTTTTTCCAAAATCCCAGTGGCTCAGGAGGCTGAGGCAGAAGGATCTCAAGTTCAAAGACAGCCTCAGCAACTTAGCAAGGCCCTAAGCAACTCAGTGAGACCCTGCCTCTAAATAAAATACAAAAAAGGGCTGGGGATATGGCTCAGTGGTTAAGTGCCCCTGAGTTCAATCTCCAGTACGAAAGAAAGAAAAAGGAAGGAAGGGAGGAAGGGAGGGAGGGAGAAGAAAAGAAAAGAAAAAAAAAGGAAAAACAAGAAAAAAAAAGTAGGATTGGGCCCTAAAGTTGGCTTACATGTACCTCCTCACAAGAACCAAGTTTTAAGTTTTGGCAAGAAAATTGTTAAACCCAGATATTATTAAAAATTAAACTATATAAACTTAAAACTAAATAATATTAGGAACACTAGCCATAATACTCAAAACTCAACACTTCCTAATTGAAAACATCTTACTATCATCTGCACTCTTGAAATTATTTGTATTTATTGTACATCTATGATAGAAATATTAAATAACAGCATGTTATCATGAATCTTCCCCAATGGTTACTTGAAATCAGTCAAGGTGAGAGTATGTACACCAAGAAAATCAGCCGGTATTACAAATAGGAACTTTTAAAAATCTGGACATTGAGCTGATTGGTAAATATTTACCACCACACCACTGGACACTACCTTCAAACGTTAAAGAACTAAGTTTTATTTGAAAATCTATGGTAGGACTTTCAAGAGCTTAGAATGGCCTGAAACAAACTGGGATTACTAAAAACATTACTTCTTGTCTCTACTAGCTAAATTTAGGGTAATTTAAGCATTTAAAATACCACTATCCAAAAGAGATAATAATACATTGATTTTTTTTTTAAATCCATGGTACTAAAATAAAGAAAAGAGAAAGAATTATTATACAGAACAATATCAGCTAATAAATGTAAAAACCAGAATGGAATTAGCAAATCACCATTTTGTAACCATTACTATAATAAAGGAGTCAGGCAAGAATCCCTAGCAGATGTTAAATCTGTTGAGGGGCTACTAAACACAGGGTATTCATATGATCACCACACCTCCCCCACATTGCTCCTTAGTTCCAAAGAAAAAGAGTCATCTAGTGAAAAGAATCTTAACCAAGAGATCAAACCTAACATTACAAAAAAGGAACACATGACCATTATATAATGTAAAACATTATACATTACACCTTTGTAGTATTCTTACCAAAAATGTTTACCCTGAATCTAATCATGTGGAAATGATCAGATAAACCCAAGTTATAGAGCAGTTGTCTTGGACTCCTCAAAAATGTCAGTGTATGTCAGATGTAAGAAAAGGTGAAGTCAAGCAAAGTGGTGCACGCCTGTAATCCCAGCTACTTGGGAGGCTGAGGCAGAAGAATAAAAAATTTGAGGCCCCCCAAAAAAGGATTGAGGCCAGGGTATAGCTCAGTTGGTAGAGTGTTTGCCTTGCAACCACAAGGCCCTGGGTTCAATCCCCAGCACAGCAAAAAAAAAAAAAAAAAAAAAAGGAAAAAAAAGAAAGAAAAAGACAAAAAATTTGAGGCCAGTCTCAACAACTTAGCAAGATTACACTCAAAATAAAAAGGGCTGGGGATGCACCACAGTGGGAGAGCTCCCCTGCGTTCAATCCCCAGTAGGGTGGAAGGGGTGGGGAGATTTTCCTAGAATGCCTTGAGAAAGACTAAGGAAGTCTGATGACTAAATACAATACATTATCTTTGGTTCCTAAATCAAGAGACTAAGTATAAAGGATATTTTGGGGACAGTTTGGAATATTCAAATATGTACTCAATATTTAATGTTATTGCTTCGATTTTAAGTTTCATAAATGTAATTTTGTTGTGATCACGAAAAACATCACCCTTATTTTTCACATGCTGAAATAGCATCTGCAACTTGAGAAAAAGTGTTTGCATGCACACACACAAACACACACATACACATACACACACCCAAGAATGCAAATGTAGAAAATGCTAAGAACTGAAGAATCAAGGCCGATGGTGGTGGTGCACACCTGTAATCCCTGAGGCTCTGGAGGCTCAAGCTGAAGAGTTCAGAGCCAGACTCAGCAATTTAGTGAGGCCCTAAGCAACTCAGTGACACCCTGTCTCTAAATAAAATCCAAAAAAAAAAAAAGGCTGAGGATGTGGCTCAGTGGTTAAGTGCCCCTGAGTTCAATACCCAGTGCCCCACCCCTCCCCCGCAAAAAAGAAAAAAAAAAGGGAACTGGAGAATCTAGATGAAGGATTTAGAATTTTTCATTGTATTCTTCTTTCAGCCTACTTCTCTGCAAAATTTAATTTTTTTCAAAATAAAAATTTGAGCAAAATACAAAAAAAGTAGGAGCGATAGAAGGAGGGCGGGGAAGGGAAAGAGAAAGAGAACACAAGCCAGCAGGCAGGAGTAGGAAGCCACTCAAGATGAGAGAACTTTAACTCTCACTGCCTAATGAGGAACATTAGATATCTTTGATATATATAACATGCTTCTATAATCTAGAAACACATAGAAAACCAGGTATATAGAGATACAAGAAAACTGTTCAGTGCTTTTTACAATATATGAGATTAAGCTAATTTTCACATATGCATATCATCCAACAGTACATAGCCGTCAAAAACACTTCCTTGAAAAGTAGTAAAAGGCATAGGAAAACACTCATCATGTCAAAGAAGCATCAGGTAAAGCTCTATATGATCTTCATTTTATTGTATATGTATGTATGTATGTATGTATGTATGTATGTATTTATTTTGATACTAGGGATTGAATCCAGGCTGGCTTAACTACTGAACCACATCTTCAGCCACCCCCACCACCTTTTTAAAAAAAAAATTTAGATACAGGATCTCACTGAATCCTGCTATAAAAATATAATATGTTTAAAAAGGCTAAAACTAATGAAAATGGTAATGATGATTATTTTTAACTGGTGGGATTATAAGTGATTTTCTTACCTTCTTTTGGCTTTCCTGCATTCCCATGTTTTTCAACAACAAACTTTTAAAGCTTCGAAATCCAAAAATATACCAAGTATTGAATTTTCATGTTTATTTTTACTCTTTTACTTTAACCATAACACAAACTCCATAAAATTATAGCTTAAGATGCATATAAAAGTGGGCCTTAAAACTTATGCATATGGTGTATTACTGAGTTTTTTACAGTTTAGATGAAAGTCCATTTGAATAGGTGAACTTTTATTGAAAAAAATAACATGTATTTCAACTCCATTTTTATTACTTCATTTTCATGGAGTAATTCTGAAAGTGCATAAAATCTTCCAGGTAGAAAACTTTGGACACTACCTCACATATGGATCTGTTGTCTTTGAATTTTTTAATAATTTATATTCATATTACTTCTGTGCTGGTAAAGTGTCTCTTTCCAAGGCCCAGAAATCCCTTTTTTCTTTGCATGGGTTAAACATTGATCTCTCAATCTTGAACTCCATTCTTTACAAACCCTTTCTTGTACAAAAGTAAACATCAACCTCTCTGTGTCTTTTACAAACGGAGTCAAAACGAAAGCAGTTTTGCTGTAACATGGTATTATGCCTGAAGAGATAAATATATACCAGCAAAAGAGGAAGACAAGCTAAGAATCAACAGTAAAAATGTATAACTCATCAGTTTCTATCACAGAAATGTCACACAAAACTTTCTTCTTTCTGTTTTGAGTTGGTTTTGGATTCCCCAAGTTTCGCTTGAGGTTTAAGTTACAGCTTTCAGTGATCAAACACCAGTTCTCTGGGCCTCGCGTTCTCACTTCCACAGAAATGCAAGCCCAGCTTAGGCAACTCGGCTTCACCAAAATTAGTCAAACATTGGAAAATTTTCAACACACCTGGCCTGCGTCTGTGCTATGTGATAACCTGAGTGGCAAGCTTCAATGCACTATTTTGTGGCACAACAGCTAGAAGCATGCTTAGGAAGCAGGGGGCTCTATCACAGGAATGTTGGGGATGGGGGTAGGGAGAATGTTCTAGCAGCAGTTCTTCGAATGGACGACGTAATCAAAATATTTACTTTCACTGCTGAAGTTATTGTGTCAACTGAAATGTCACATGCATACTGGTGAAACCGAGTGCTAGGAATGAGAAAGCTACTGTATGAGAAGCAGCACCGTCTAAAAAGATATATCTAAGGGACCAGGCCATGTGAATCAAATAGTTAACACGGATAAATACTGAAAGGAAAAATAGAGTCCTGGAAAAGTGATCACAAAACTGCAAAGATGACTGTTTAGGACTGAAAGATTTCATGTGGAAACTTCTGCAGCTGTGGCCATTTGTCTGTATTAACAACAGACCTGTTTTGTTTTGTTTGGGGTTTTGACAAATTACAGCATCCTGTATTGTTCTCTAGTCTTGTGGGAGGAAAAAGGGGAAAAGTAACTCTATAGATTCTTCACCCTGTTTTTTTTTTTTTTTTTCCCCACATTCTCCTAAGCTCACACATAGCTGTAGGTTAAGTAAGAAAGCCTTTGAACTTCAGTGGTAAAGTCACAAGAAAGGTTGGTCTTAAGGACTCTCAGTCGCTGATGGAAATGAAAGCTGTGTGTTCTGGAAACCCTGGCTTCTGAGCTGAGGGATCATGTGCAGACTCTGGAACAGCTTCTCAACCCTGTGCCCAGGTTCCCTTCCCCACAGTTTCCATAGCTGCTTATCCCAACCCTACTTCCCTGCTTGTTCTCATCTAGCATACGTTAATACTTTCACTAAAAGTATTTGTTAGGGGCTTAATTCTCCCAGAAGGCCCCAGGAGAAGGCAAGGAACTATGTCAAGAAGTAGAACCACATTCTTTTCTCTCCTCTAGGACCAACATAAAGCTATAAAACAACCAAATTCAATTTAGAAAGGATTGTTTTTCTGGGCCAGTAGATGAGATCCTTGTGTTTTCTAAGCTCAAAGAGGAAGATTTGGCACGAATTAGGCAAAAAAGGAGAATATTCTTAGTACTTGACCTCTCAAACATATTTACATACACATACGCACACGCACATACACCAAATACTGATTTTTTTCCTTTTTTTTTTTAAGAGTTTGCTTGCGAGAATGATTTGAAGAGGCCTAGAGTAGCCTAGTACATGTGCATCATTGTCATTATGTAGGATCTAGAAGGAGGAAGGGGAGTCTCTGCTTCTTACTTCTACTATGGACACCACTTTATGATGGGTTGAATGGCAGCTGCCAAGATGGGTCCATGCTCTGACCACTAGAGTCTGGGAATGTGACCTAATTTGGAAAAGGGATCTTTATTGATGCCATTGAGTTAAGGACCTCGAGATGAGATCATCCTGGATGACTCAGGTGGGCCCACACAGAGTGATAAATGTTCTTAGAAGAGAAGACAGGAAAAAATGGAGGCAGAGGTGTGAGACAGCCACAAGCCAAGGAACAGTGGGACTACCAGGGTCTGAAAGAAGAGAGGGAATTGCACTCCTACAGCCTCCAGAGAGAATGAGGCCCCGACAACACCACCACCTCCAGCCTCAAAGACTGCAAGAGAATAAATTTTGTTCTTTTTAAGGTAATAAAATTGTAGTAATTTATTCCAGCAGCCTTAGGAAACTAATACAATTAACTCATGACTTTATCAGTTTCTGCTTCGGATCCTAATTTTCATTCATTTGCTCAGAAAGCAAACAAGCAAAGTGTCAGATACTGAGCAACACCTGTGGGACACAAAGTTGAAAAAAAAAATCTGTCCTCCAGAGCTTTATAAACTGGTAGAGGAAGTCACACCTGTAAACCAAGAAGTACGACCAAGTATGACAGTGTTACTCTGTGTGTGCACTGGGAGAACTTGGCCGCTGCTTCTGGAATGATCAGAAAAGAATTCAAAAGGAAGGAAAAGGGAAGTTGAGAAGATGTTTGCTGGCCAAGGGGATTGAGAATGGGACAGAGAAAGTTCTTAGAAGAGAAAGTAGCATCAACAGAGGTATGATGGTAGGAAATGTTACAGCCTCTATGGAAACTGGACCTGTTTAAGTATGTCTGGTAAAATTCTGGAGTAGGCATGGTGAGGAGAAATGCTGAGGATAGATAAAGGGTGGATTATAAAGAACCACATTAGCCAAGTTAAAGGGCATGAAATGCATCCTACAGTGAAAGAAACATACAGCAAATGGTCACGTAAGGGTTTTGAGCAGGGTGATCACGTGATTGCACTGTGTTTCAGAGAGTTTCTCTGGAAGAGACAAGCAGGGTGCTGAGAGACTCAATAATGAGGAAAGGAGATTCATTAGAAGAGTACTGGTAGGGCCAGGGGGTAGATGGTGGCAAGCTGAACTAAGGCACAATTGTTACTCTGGAACAGAAGAGAGTCTGAAAGAAGAAAGAAGCATTAAGTTAATTCTATTAGAGTAACTAAGAGAGGTGCGGATATCAAGAAGAGATCCAACAGTTAGGATCACAGAAGTCAAGAAATGTGAAGATTAAGAGGAGTCCACTGGATTTGTCAATGAAGTGATAACTTTGTTAGAAAAATTTGAAAGTAGATGCTTGCTCTCCATTAGCAGTATAAATCATTAGCAAGTCAATTAGCATCAGCAAAACAGAGGAGTAGGTCCATAGATCAGTATAGTCACAGTGTGTTCCACATGCTTTTCCTTAGAAATGCAAATTCTTAGGTCCTGCCACCACTGAGTGACACACTGGTGTGGAGGCCCACAGTCTGCGTTCTAACAGCCCTCCATGGATTCTGATGCTTGCTAAGATATGAGAACCACCTCACACACTGTAGGGCATTCCTACTGAAAATGTTATGAGAGGATGGTCAGCACAGATGTCACCCGGGAACTTGTTACAAATGCAGAACCTTGGACCAGACATCTGACCCACTGAATCCTAACTGACATTTTAACAAGATCCCTGGTGGTTCTGTTGCACAAAGAAGTTTGAGAAGCATTGTTGAAGGGTTTAAATCTCAGTGATTTCCTTGACCGACATCTCAGGTTATCTATTATATAAATCTAATAAATTGCTAATTCAAGAAATGGAAGAGAGTTGAATATATCACACCAAAAATTTCCTCCTCTCAAGTGGAATAATGAAATAGAAAAAAGAAATAGGAATAATGAAAAAGAAATGGGTTATGTAGTTTGCACCCAGGTAGAATCAAAGCAATATAGGGCTTTCAAGTTCTTTGGCATTCCATTCCAGGTTATAAAAATAAATGTTTTCTTCAAAAATCTAGAAAATTTACTGGAGTTCTTTATGTTGTTTTGGTGGAAAATAATATCAAGCCATTAGAACTTTCTTCAAAACAGTCTCTTGATATCCTTGCCAGAGAACATACATGGGAATAGATTGAACTTTATATGATCTGGTAGGGAATCTTTTAGGTTAGGAAACTGAAAACATTAATATCTGTTCAATTTATTGTATGTAAGATATAACTTAATATAAAGAACTCAAGAATGGCCAGTCACAGTGGTGCACATCTGTAATCCCAGCGGCTGGGAAGGCTGAGGCAGGAGAATATTGAGTTCAAAGCCAGCCTCAGCAAAAGTGAGGCTCTGTCTCTAAATAAAATACAAAATAGGGCTGGGAATGTGACCCAGTGGTCAAGTGCCCCTAAATTCAATCCCCGGTACCAAAAAAAAAAAAAAAAAAACAGGACAATAACAATTTATTTTGGGTGAAAACGTCTTCAGATCGGCAGCATCAACATCACAGATAAGCTTGTTAGAAACAAAAATTATTGGACACCACTCTGACCAATTGGATCAAATCATCTAGGAATGGGAGGCGGAAAACTTTAACAAGTCCCCCAGGTGGTTCTGAAACATGTTCCAAATTCGAGAAGCATTTGAGACACTTCATATAAATACTTCTGCCTACATTGTCTCCTCTTCGCCTAAACTGCTTCTTGAACTTTCTTCTCCCTTTGTGTTTTCATTTATCTTTTATGTCCTTTCAAGTCTCCTTCTTTTCTCCTTCCTCTTTTTTCTTCCTCTATCTACCTACGTCTTTCTGTTCTACTTTTTCACTTCCTATTTCTTTCCTAGCTCACTTTAGCTTCGAACTGCCCCATTCTCCAAGATGCCTACAAATCTAGCACTTCTGCTCAAAAGTTTGCCAGTCTAAGCAAGTCTATCAGATGCCCGTGCTCAGCATTACGGAAGAAACGAAACAGCACATCAGCTGCTTTGTTTTTGAAACAATGAGGTTACAGGAACGGCAGTATAGAACCAGTCATTGTACAGTTCCTTGGTATTAATGTGACTTTAATGATCAAGAGTACTCATGACTGTCATGTGCTAATTGTCCACAGAATGTCTACTGGCATAGAAAAGTACAAGATTTTCAGCCTACGGGCAATTTACCAGAACATTTGGGCCCTGTATTAAGTGTCCATGCCTTCATTATAGAAAGTAGCTAACAACCATAGTAACAGCAAATATTAATAACAGTAACATTAATAAAACAGTGTTGTTTTGTTTCACTGAAATAGTTTGTCTTTATTATACAGCCTAGTGCTAATAATAATAATGATTGCCCATAATTGTATAATACCAAATATGGTCCAGGCCATTTTCTGTGAGCTTTACAGCTTTTAATGTATTTAAATTTCTCCCACAAACATTTGAGTCCAGTACTATTATCATCTACATTTTACAGATGAGAAAATGGAGGCATGGAGAGGTTAAGTAATTTGTCCAGGGTCACCTTGCTCAGAAGTGGTAGCAATGATGGGGTCTTCATATAAGCAATCTAGCTTTGTAGTCCTAGATCACAACCACTGTGTTAAACTGTATCTCAAGTCAGAATGAGTTGAATTATTTAAAACATGTTTGAATTTCAATATTCCTTCATATTTCACACTGAGCTAGACTCATTAAATATCTTCCTGTCCTCACATTTTCAACTGGAAACAGTGTGCTGTGGTAACACAAGCACTAGCCTGGGAGCCAGAAATCATTACTTTTAATCCCAGTATTATAGGCAACTAGCTGGATGATTATGGGAAACTCATAGGTTTAATCTCAACAGGTCACAGTTTCTTCTCTTGTAAAAAGTGGGTATCAGACTTTATTACATCATATTTATAGTTCCTTCTACATCTAACATGCTAAGCATGAAATATAGTCCCAGGAAATAATGAAATTTAGGAATATGGTAGGTATGTAGAAGCATAACTAATTGATTTTCTAATTACTCCTTAAGCTATAATATAAACAAATAACTTGATATGCCATAATTCTTGGTTATTAAGGCAGAACAGAAGTGTTTGCTACTATGTGAACAACATGCATAAAACAAAATAAAAATGAAAGTACATCTGCTCAATATAATAAAGGTCAGAGGTAAGGGATTGTATTAATTTACTACTGCTACTGGGACAAATTATCACTAATTGAGTGGCCTAAAATAATACAAATTTATTATCTTACAGTTCCGGAGGTCAGAAATCTGAAATGTGTCTCACAGGGCTAAGATCTTGTGTCATAAGGGCTGCCATCCTGCAATCCCCTCAAAGGCCTGGGAGAACACTTTCCTCACCTTTTCTAACTTCTGCATGCTGATGGCGCCTCCCTCCCCGCAGCAGTAGATTAAATCCTCGCATCACATCACTCTGACTTCTTCTATTTCCCTCTTCCTTTTCTTTTGGTGGGACAGGGTTGGTACTGGAGATTGAACCTAGGGGTGCTCTACCACTGAGCCAGATATCCATACCTTTTATTTATTTACTTTTAAATTTTGAGACAGGTCTTGCTTAAGTTGCCCAGGCTTGTCTCAAACTTGCCATCCTTCTGCCTTAGCCTCCCGGCTTGCTGGGATTCCAGACATGTGCTATAAAAACCTCTGTGATTAGACTAGGCCCACCTGCATGATCCAGAATAACTTCTCCATCTTAATATCCTTGCTTTAACCACATCTGCAAAATCTTTTGCTATGGCAAATAAGACAACAGGCTTTAGGCATTAGTATGTGAGCATCTTGGGGCTGTTATTCTGCCTACCATGAGATATTTTAGGCTTCTCCGGGAGGCCTTCTGTTTCATATATTTATAAACAAAACAGTTCATATAAAAAAGGAAAGATTCAGTTCTGAAGTATTGTTATAATCTCTTTCAATTTAGACAATGAAATTCACAAATAATGAAGTTCACATTCCATTTATTAAGATTATCGATTATCTAGACTTGGTATTGTTTTAAGTAGAAGAAAGTCTTAGAGCCCCCAAAGACCATGGATGATCCAGTGAAGTCAAGCCTCCTTGTTTTACACAGAAGAAACTAAGGCTAGCATGTGACAAAAGTGAGCCTAAACTTCTTGGTTTGATTACCACATCTAGGTCTCTTCCAACATTCTACCTTTAGGTTGCTTCTCATTTGTTTTTCTCTTTCCCAGTCATTTCTGAGACTTCTGTATAATACTTCTTGGCTTTATGGTTAAGGAAGAATCTTGGCTAAACATTCTTTGGCCGACCAGGCAAGGCAGACACTCTTTCCACAGCTCAGACTAATGATCAGAGCAGGTCTCTAACTCTTCTTTGGGAAAGGGCATGGAAGAGCAAGATACTGCAGGAGGGGAAAAAGAAAAAAAAGAGCCTTGGTCTTTTGATTGCCACGTGAGGACACAGAGTAGGAGGAAAACTATGCTGTGGTAAGGAAAGTAGCTGACCACAGATGGGGCGTTCATTGAAAAAATATTTTGTGAATTCCATTTCTTCCCCTTAAAATGTGTCAAATGCATTGTTTGATGCCATGTTAATAAGGAGACTGAATTTC
>JAJEJO010000457.1:970838-1028678 GCA_020662805.1 Glaucomys volans | reverse complement strand
GGGCGTGGTGGCGCATGCCTGTAATCCAAGCGACTTGGGAGGCTGAGTCAGGAGGATCGCGAGTTCAAAGCCAGCCTCAGCAACTTAGCGAGGCCCTAAGCAACTCAGTGAGACCCTGTCTCTAAATAAAATACAAAATAGGGCTGGGGATGTGGCTCAGTGGCCAAGTGTCCCTGAGTTCAATCCCTGGTTCCAAAAAAAAAAAAAAGTACATGATGATTTCAATAGATACCAAGAAAGCATTTGTTGAAATATAAAATACAAAATCTATTCTTGTGCTTCGGTTTTGTTTTCTATTACTAATTTGCTAAACCTTTCTTAGCAAACTAATAATGGAAAGATATGTTCTTATATAAGTTTGTTGTAGAGGATTTACTAGAATCTTAAAGTAAAAAATCATAATGGTGAAACCTATATTTACAGAGGTTTCAATCAACTCTTTAGTGCTACTGTCATAATATGAATAAATAGTGAATTATCCATAGACATGTGACTTAACCCTCTAGCAAAATCAAAATAAACATATGGGGGTCAGAGAATGCACGGAGCAGAAGAACAAATAGAAATATTTTTTTAAAAACTGCAGGGAGGAAGGAAATAAGGATGAAAGGAAGGAAAAGAAAACATTCAGAGAATATAAAGGGCTCTAGAAATTTAAAAATCCATGGAGAAACAAGACAAAGAAAAGAAAGAGAATAAGTGAAAGATAAAGTTGAGAAAATCTCCCAGAGAAGAGAACAAAATTTTAGAGACTGAAAATAATAGAGAAAAGATAATGAGAGAACCAATTCACAAGATCCAGTAACTGAAATATAGGAATCTGAAGAGAGTTCAGAGAAACTGGCAAGGAGAACATTATTGAAGACACAACATTAAGAAGAGCTTTCAGAACTAATGGACAAAAGTTTCCATATTCAGTTACAAAGCTCAAAGGCATGCCAAAGAATATCACTGAAATTTCAGAGTATTCAGAACAAAGAGAAGGTTCTGGAAACTTCCAGAAAGAAATGCAGGTTACTTAAGAACAGCATTGAATTTCAAACAGTGACACTTTTAGGAGTTAATTGCAAAATAAATGTCTTCAAACTTTTGAGAGAAATCTGTTTCTGCCACAAATTCTTGAATTTTAACCAAATCATAAATATAGAGTAACAAATTTCAGAAATTTAGGTCTCAAAAACTTTCACTTGCATTAATCCTTCTAAGAAAGCTACTGAAGAATGTGTATCATCAAAAACAAAGGGATAAAATAGGAAAGAGGAAGACTAGGGACTCCAAAAAGGAGAATGCAAGAAGAGAGAAGTCAAAAGACTCCTGGATCTATGGTGAAGGGAGGGCTTGGGATGACTGACCCTCTGCAGGGTGGACAACAGGTAGGTACTTCTACCTACCAGGTAGGTACTTCTAGCTGAAATGAAGACTGCAGTCCAGGCAGGCTGTTATGATGCAGAAATAAACAGCCACACACCCCTGCCAAATACCCCTCAGAGAATTAAAACATCAAAAGTTAATTTATCAGTCTCTATGTCCACTATAGATTAGCTCAGTTAACAGGCAATCTCTGCTTATTGTTGTCACTAAGAAGTTATGTCAGAAGGGCAAGCTCCTTCTCTAAAGTTATTGACCAATGACCACCACAAGATACCAGGAACAAGAAAAATGTCTCAAATATCCACAAAAGAATACACATATTACTATAGCTGACCAGGTGAAATAAATTTTGTCATTATGTTGAAAAACCTGGGGCTTAATTTCTGATAGATACAAAAACTCAGCAAAAAAGGAGAAAAAGATTGTTTAAGAATGAAAATATAATCACCATACACTATAGAGCTCAGCTGAGAATAAAATTTTCAGTCGTGTAATTTTGACATTGAATATTGATTTAACAACAAATGTATGATGAAGAAGTATGCAGAAGGATGTGAGAGTAGGGAAATGTGTTGGGAGTATGAAGAGCTCAATCCTCTGTTTTGTAAGATATGAATTAAGTAGACAATAATAAATAGAAAAAAGCAATACAAAAATATTAGAAATATGAAAATAAATATTATCAGAAATAATATAGAGGTTTGAAAACATTTACCTTAGTAGGAAAAAAAATGGACATGGGGGAATTTGGAAGAACACTATTTTGTAAAAATATATGACTTAAAATTATGAACATATATTCATTTGATAAAAAGTTAAAGTTTGAATTTTAAAATGATATCTAATATCAAATAAGCAAGTTGTATTTTTTTTAAAAAAAGCTGTTTGTGAAGGACATAAAAGAAAACATGCAAAAATATAAAGGTACACACTGATTCTGGAAAAGAAGTCTCGATATTGTGCACTACTGTAAGAATCTTCCAAGGCTGTACATACAACTCCCTCTCCCAGCCCTTGTGATGTCCTTTCATATACTGTGCAATCTTCCTGTGTTGTCACCATATAGCCCACAATATGTTATTATTTTAGCTTTAATCATTTCAATGATCACTTAAACAGATTTGTTTAAGTGTCTTTTATATTTATGCACCTATTTACTCTTTCTTTTCATTCCTTGGTGTGGATCCAGATTTACATCTGGTATCATTTTCTTTTTGCCTGAGGGGCCTCCATTAACATTTCTTATAGTGGAAGTCTGCTGTTGATGAATACTTTCAGCTTTTGTACAATTTTTCAAAAAGACTCACTTTAAAATAGGAGAAAGGAAAACTCCTTAACTCATTAAAATATATCCATAAAAAATATGCAATAAACATCATAATTAGTGGTGATCCTTTTAAGAACAGAAACAAAACAAGCACACCAACTATTTTAAATCTATTCAACAATGTCCTAGAGGTTCTAACCAGCACAATAAAGCAGAAATGAATAAAAACTCTAAATGCATATGTAAGGATTGGAATGATAAACTAGACTTTCCTAACTTCCTAATGATAAAATTGTTTATAGTAAAAAAATCCAAAAGAATTTACAGGAAGAAAGTAAAGTTGCTCTACAAAATCAACAGGTAAGTTCATTAAATTTCTGAGCTCCAAAAACAAAATGCTAGAAAATCTGACTATTAAAAAAGATAGTATTACGACATTGATGAGTCACACAGATTTCATATAGAGTAAAAGAAAGTAGGACTCCACTCATGTGAATCAAAAACAGACAAAACTAAACCAAATTATTGAAGATGACATACCAAGTTGTTTAAACTAAAAGAAAAATAAGAATCTGGTTATTACCAAAGTTAGGATAGTGGTTACTTCTGAGGGGAGGTTGGGAAGTTGCCACTGAAAATATTTGCTGTAGAGCTAAGGCTATGCTGTTGTTTGACCTGAGCAGTGTTAACATAGGTGTTCACTTTAGGGCTCGGGATGTGGCTCAGTGCTAGAGGTGAGTGTGGGTGAGGCCCTGGGTTCAGTCCCCACCACCACCCAAAACAAACAAACAAACAAAATCAGTTAACATAGGTGTTCACTCTGTGATTATTTATTAAGCTGTACCTATATGTACTATGGTCTTAAATATATTAGAGTTCATGATAAAAAATAGCCAAGGATATATCATTTGTAATAATTAAAATACGTTTCTTATATACAAACCTAGAAAATAAATCATGGTACCTTAGGAGAAAATTATCAAAGACATTAAGGAAAATCCTGAAAACAATCTGCACAGATACCATATATATCAACAGAAAAAAATATTATTAAAATGCCAATTCTCAGCCAGGCATAGTGGTACATGCCTGTATTCTCAACTACTTGGGAGGCTGAGGCAGGAGGATTGCTTGAACCATGAAATTGATACACACCTGGGCAACACAGTAAGACCCCATCTCTAAAATTAAAAAAAAATTGAAAATAAATATCAATTGTCACTAAATGTCAATTCTTACTAAATTAGTCTACAGATCTAATAAAAACCCAGTTGAAACCCTGGCATGGATTTCTATGGAATTGACAAATTTATTCTAAAATTCATAAGCAATTATAAATGGTCCACAGTTGCCAAAGTACTCCTGACAGATACAATGCTGGAAGACTTGAAGCTATGGAATTAGACCAGTATGATCCTGACACAACACTAGATAAATAGACTGAAGGGAAAATATTGAGAGCCCAGAAACAAATTCTTAAGGACATAGGAACCGAATTTGTTCTGAAGCTGGCATAGTAGCTCAAAGAAGAAAATGATATCCCCGCATAAATTGGAATACACATGAAATAAAATAAAACTGAAACTTTATCTCAAACTAGCCTCAAAAATCAGTTGCAAGTTGATCTAACAAATTCTGAAAATTTTTTATAAAGATTAAAACTACAAAACTTTCAGGAGATAATATAGAAATACATCTTTATTACCTTGGGTTAAGAAAGACAAAAAAGGTGTGAAGTACAGAGAGAATATTGAGATAATTGTCTACATTTAAATGTCATAACTATTGTCCATCAAAAAGCTGACAGAGAGGATACAAGTGAATTAATAGGACAGAATACAAAGTCCAGGAGAGACCTGCACATTAACAGCCATCCGACCTATGGCAACGGCATTACTGTAATTCAGTTGGGAAAGGATGATCATTTCCAAAAATTATATGTGGTCAATTTCAGGAACCAAATAGACCAAAACACAATAATACTAGGTGACTTTAATACACCTCTCTCACCATTGGACAGATTTTCCAAACAAAAATTGAACAAAGAAACCATAGATCTCAATAACACAACCAATAATTTAGACTTAACAGACATATATATAGAATATTCCATCCATCAAGAAGTGAATACACTTTCTTCTCAGCAGCACATGGATCCTTCTCTAAAACAGACCATATGTTATGCCACAAAGCTACTCTTAGCAAATACAAAATGATAGAGATACTACCTTGCATTCTGTCAGATCATAATGGAATGAAATTAGAAATCAATAATAGAATAAAAAACAGAAACTACTCCAACACCTGGAGATTAAATAATACACTATTGAATGATGCATGGATAACAGAAGACATCAGGGGGTAAATAAAAAAATTCATAGAGGTAAATGAGAACAATGATACTATATATCAAAATCTCTGGGATACTATGAAAGCAGCACAAGAGGAAAATTCATTGCTTGGAGCACATTCAATAAAAGAATAAAAAGTCAACAAATAAAAGACCTAACATTACAGCTCAAAGCCCTAGAAAAAGAAGAACAGAACAACACCAAACGTAGTAGAAGACAGGAAATAATTAAAATCAGAGCTGAAATCAATGAAATTGAAACAAAAGAAACTATTCAAAAAAATGACAAAACAAATAGTTGGTTCTTTGAAAAAATAAGCAAAATTGATAAACCCTTAGCCACACTAACAAAGAAAAGAAGAGAAAAAAAACTCAATTTGATATTACTACAAAAAAATTGAACTTGGACCTTTTCACACTTCATACCAAAAAAAAAAAAAAATTCAAAATGGATTGTGGACCTAAATATGAAGACTGAAAAAGTCAAACTTATAGATAAAAACATTAAAACCTTTGAATAGATTTTTTCTATTGTAATGCTTTTTAATTAAAAAAAAAACTTTGAGTAATTAAATATCACCTTAAAAATTTCTATGTTAAACTCCATTAAAAGTTTTATATCTTTAGCATAATAAATGTCTTATTTTACATGTGTAAAAAAAAAGTTTTATACTCTGATCTAAGTGATGGCTATATGAGTACATACATATATATAATGATTCTGTACACTGAAGTTTGCTTACTCTGCTGATTGTACACAAACCTTCCATAATAAAACAAAATTAAGGGCAAAATATGTGAAAATAAAAGTCTGAGAAAAATATGTTTGCACAATATAATTGATGAAGGATTAGTATCCAGAATCCATGAAAAATTTCTATAGATTTTTAAAATATAAAGAACCAAGTAGAAAAATGAGCAAAGAACTTACGTAAGGACAGAACTGAAAAGAAAAAAAGTGGACCAAAATAACATATAAAAAGATGCTCAATTTTGTTAGTCATTAAGGAAAAGTTAATGAAAAGCAATGATTTCACAATGATCAGATGAGCACAATCATTATTTCTCAATGACCAGATAAGCAAAAAAGTTTAAAGATTATTCACATCAATGTTGGCAAAAATGTGGAATAATCAGAAATTACATATTACTAGTGTGCTACAAATTGATATAACTACTTGGGGAAACAATTTGGTAATATTTAGTAAATAAACGATATGTACTATCTATGACCAGCAGTTCTACTTTAGTCAAGTAACATAAAGAATGTCTTGCATATGTCTACCAGAAGGCATAGATGTTGGGCTATTCATAGCCACAAAGTTTATGCTGCAAAATTTTGGAATTAACATATAGTCACAAAAGAATGGATAAATTGTGGAATATTTTCACAATGGAATGTTACACAGACATGAAAATAAATAGGATATGGCCACACTCATCAACATGGATCAACCTCATAAATACAACACTGATCAAAGAAACAAGTCCCAGAATAAAACAAAAATTGTGCTTCACATTTACATCAAGTTGAAAAAACATACAAAACTGAACAATGTACTGATTAGGATAATATGTTGCATTTTAAGCTAGATAGAGTGCATAGAACTAATTGTAGTTATTTTTCCACTATTTTGTATTAAACATCTATTCAGTTTATTTAAAAATTGATAATACTTTGTTGAGTTTGGAAAAGAATTAGGTGATATCTCACAATTCTTCTAGTTATCATTAAAAGTCTTTCCTTCTAGCCTTAATATTCTAGTTATCTTTGCATTCCCAAATTTGAAGCCTGAGAAGTATTATTATCTGGAACATTGACTAACAGACACCCTTTTTATTTTGTAATACAGTACCTCAAAAAAATATCATTTTGTACCACTGCCTTTCTTCAAAATATACACATAAAATGTTCAAGGTCCATGAAACAACTTGCTTTGCAAGTTTTACCAAATAATGGGCTGGGGGAGCAGGGAGAGAGAGGGAGAAAGATAAGACTTGATTTCCAAGGACCTTCTGATATATTAAAAGTCTGTTGGAAAATTAACATCTTCCCAAAGTAAATACTTCAGAAATCACTTCATTCGGTTGGTGTTGCATAAGCCAAAGACAGATTTAAAGGGGGGAGGGAGAAATGAAACTGACCAGCTGAAGCCTCACTGTCTTTTCAGATTGTGAGTCCCTCTAGACATTACACATTTAGAAGACAAACTCTAAGCAAATAAAATTTAGTGTCACAAAAATGTACTTTTCTACCAGTAGCTGTGGCGACATTACTAGAACAGTAATACTGACAGACTCACTTTGCTGAAAACTTCTCTGCAGAACCTTTGGAATAATGAAATGTCTCTGGTTTGAGCATGATATTAACCATTGGACTGAGAAAACATGCCACATATAATTATTCAAAACTCTTGCATGGGCACTGGTATAGTTGTTAGAAATTTTGCTTAAAGATACTTTGGTTTAGTATAGGTACCTTCGAGAAAGTGTTCATTTCTGCAGCATTATTTATCTTTGTTATTTCATTTGATATTATTATCTCTGCAGCCATAACTAAATCATCCCTATAAACCTTAATAAGCTAGATCAGTATTATTACTTATTCTCCTTCTATCCTCTTATCTCTAGACTTGGAGATCAACATAATTCATATAAATTGGATATTTGGACAAATTTCATGGATAAGTTCTATCTGAAATCCATTTCTTATATTTTGCTATAATTTGGATCTTGAATGTCTCCCAAAGCCCACAAGTTAGAGGTTTGTTTTCCAACCTATGGTGCTATTGGTAGGTGGTGGAAACTTTGAGAACTGATGTTTAATGGAAGAAAGGTGAGTAACTGAGACAGCTCCTAAAAGGGCTATTAGATCCCTGAATCCACTAAACGCCCCCTGTTTTTTTTTGGTTTTGTTTTTGTTTTACTCTTTCCATCTGCCATGAGGCAAGTTGGCTTCCTCTGCCACGTTCTCCCATTATGATATACTGTCTTGCCACAGGTACGAAGCAATAAACCCAAATAATCATTGAAACCATGAGCCAAAATACTTTTTCCTCCTTATAAGTTGATTATCTCAGTTATTTTATGACAGTGACAGAAAGTTGACTAACACATATCATGAACTTTGGTTAAACATTTACTTAATATGCTGTTTCAGAGAATCAAGAAATTCAAAATCATGGGGTTTTTCTTTTTCTTTTTTTCCTTCTTTTTTTAAGGTCCTTTAAGCATCATTCCTTATCACTAATAACTCATAACCCTGAAACTGAAATTCATGCTCCTATCTGCTTTTCCCCTTGTTTTTTCATTTCTATGCAATAGGGAAAAGAGGGTGGTGGTTAGCAAATATTTGTGAAGGCAATGATAGTTTATTGACAGCTTATTTGAGACTTCCGGGTTCAGGGCACAGACTTGGGGCTGGCTCCCTCTTGAACACCACTCTTTTAGGGAAAGACACCCACTTGGAGAAGAAGTTTCACTGGAAGATTTAATCAGATTTATTGTTTTCTAACACATTTTCTTTCATCCCACTTACAAACAATGTAAATACACAACCCCTTGGTTAAATCATTCTTTTTTCTGTCATATTCTGGTGCCTTTTTGACTCAGCCATTACCATTATTTTGACCTTTAAGATTGAGAGTCCTTTATAAACAAAAACTGAATTTGGAAGAAACAACAGTGTCTTCATTCACTGCTGACACTTTTTCAGAGAGAGAGAAAGAGCAAATGGCAAGATCCTGTAATACAGATGGACAGGACAGAACCTGAATCCAAAAATGATGTTTTTGACCTCCTTGAAAACACCTACCTCAGTGTGGATCATATTTACACTTCATTATTATATCCTTAATTTTAGTATTCGTTCTAAAACTTAAGAGAAAATTTCAGCTATAAGTTCAAGTAATATAAAATACTTAAAAATCAATCTAAAAGGAAAATAAAATAATAAACAAAGCTATTAAACATATTTTTCTGAAATGTTCATATGCTCTAGTATGATTCAGACTGCCTCCTCCTGGAAATTGCATTTTAAATTGAAATATTTCAAACCAGATACTATAGAGGTAAAAAATGGGACCAAAAGAGTGGATATGAAGGAAAAAGAAAATAACAAAAACTGGATGCCTTTTTAGCATATTTTTGGTGTTCTTTATAAGTAGGCACTTAGTTCACATTATAGTCATGAATAAATACAATGATAGAGCTTATAAAGTATTAAGTACAGATTATACAAATATTTTTAATCTATAAACATGATGCACTGAAAAAATATAACAAATGAATATTTTTACTGATGAGACTGCATATATTTTATTTTTTAACTTTCAAAAGTATATATATATACACACACACATATATATTATATACATACAACATACAAATCATGTGTGTGTATACACATATAGTGGTACAAAATATGCACTTATCAAATATATTACATATTTTATGTATTCATAATTTTGTATATGGAGATGGATATCCAATCATGTTCTGCATGATGATATTTCCATCAACAGTGGACCACATACATAGCAACAGTTCCCTAAGATTATAGCACCTATTGATGTCATGTTCGTGTAAGTACCCTCTATGATGTTTGTGGGATGAATTTGCCCTCGCCCTATGAATTTTTCAGAACATATCTCCATCATTAAGAGACATACAACTGTATATAGTTTTACTAAAAAACAGTTATTTTTAATTTAAAGTTAAATTATATTTTTTTATTTCATGGGGGCTTAGGAGGTATATAAATTAAACTTTGAGAAGTTTGACGATTTTCATTCATTTGGCAATTCTCTTTTAGGATATAGGCACTCTTCTAGGGACCAGGCATACAGGGTAAGCTGTATGACATGCGGCAGTGCCTTGGTCTATCCTAAGGCAACTAAAAGTAAAGTTCCAAAATCCATGGAATTCAGTTGTCTCCTAACACTGTCTAAATTATTTCAACAAATATTTATTGATCAATTTTTATGTGCAGACAAAGGAATGAGAGGGGTTGGAGAGAGAGACGGCTTTGGACTATAAACCCTTAGCGTGAAACCCAGAGCAGACACATGGGTAGTACTCTGTTAGGACCTATTCGAAGCACCTTTTGTGTACTGACTCATCAGTCTTCTCAACAGCCCACTTACGAGAGGCCCATTGCTATCTTCCCCATTTTACAAATGAAGGGATTCAGGCTCTGAGAGTCTGTCTCACACAACATGAATCAGAGCTAGGATGTGGATGCAGATGCAGTAAGCACACTTGAAACCACCACGCCATGCAGTAGCAAGTTTGACAAAGAAGGCACAGTATATTCCTGACCAGAGAGAAGCTGTGCCAAGTGTGTTTGGAAGTCATTCTGCAGGAAGAACGTGGCTGGCAATGGGCAAGGCTTTAAAGGAAAGGTCCAAGGAAGGAAAAAATGAAGAAACTTAAGTGTTGGAGACTGGGAGATTTGCCCTCAAAATTATCTGTGGATAAATTACAGATAAAGCTAAAGATGAGAAAAATCTAATGAAAGAATTTGAAGCAAAGTAGGTTACAAACATACCAGAAAGCAAAGACATTCTTATTCTGAAACACTTTAGAGTGATCAAAATTGAGATAGACAGGGAAACCAGGTAAAAACATACAGGCTCAAAATTACCAAGAATGGGAGGGTAAGCCTTCAGGGACACAGAAATGCCGGGGTCTCTAACCAACTTAATGGAGGGCAGGGCATGGAGGAAGGGAAGCTCAGTAACAAGATTGGTATGGAAAGAATGACTCAGCTCTATGTAGATTGACAGCTATTGTGCAGCAAGAACATCAGAAGTCTGTCAGAGGAAGGACTAGGAGCAATGGACACACTTGGCTTGTGCAGAGATCATAAGCCCAATTCGAAGACTGGACAGGGAAGTGACTATACAACAGAAGAGAGGTTCATGTTCTGAGTGGACCCCTGAGACACAGGGGAAAGTCTCCAAAAGAGGAGTCAGGAGATGTGAAGGAAGAAAGAAATGAAAACAGATGCAGAAAAAACAAATGCCAAGACAGCCTCTATTAAAAGGAAGATTTTAAAAAGTTAAATAAATCGATGTTTAATATTTTTTTTTCACATATCTTCCATAAAACCTGAAATATGTCAATTTTTAGAAGTTAATGAATTTAAGCTACATGAACTGGTCATTTTAAAAATGAGAAAAAATAGAATTCTGGGGAAAACTGAGTTTTGGATTTTTTTTTTCAACAGTGCTAGAGATCAAACACAGGGCCTTGCACATGCCAAGCACTCCATCACTGAGCTACTTCCCTACCCTGAAATTGATCTTTCTGAGAAAATAACTACAAGTGCAGTTATGTTAATCCCAAAACAAAAACATGATACGGTTTTTCTTGGAGATTTCTAAAGTCAAAACATGAAAATCAGTACATGTCAACTGTACTGCTCTTTAGAATTACATACTGATCTGTTTAGGTAGCTGAGCCCCACAGCTCAAAGATCTTCAACATGAAGGCCCACAATCTTTTGGCTGTGTAGTAAGATTACTCCTGACTTTAACAGGCTCCAGATCTCACAGGACAGATCATGCTCGCTATGCAAATGGCTTCCTCAGGACTGAATGTGACCGGGGAGGAAACAGCTATTGAAAAGCATCCCTGTACTGCTTGGGAACACAAAAGGCCACCACATTCAGGGAAAAATAAAAGAGAATCCATTTGCAACAGAGATCCCAGAGTCTGGCGTCAGAAAATCAGTTACTTCCTTAGGATCTTTTTATTTCCCCTTTAATCTTTACCTAATAAGAAAAGGCAGCAGGAAAGAAATCCTTTCAAATATACAAACTTCTGTTAAAACCAATAGACGAAGAGTCTTTAGGGATTATCACAGACGTTGTAAAAAGGTATCAAATTTTCCGTTGTTCCAACGGAAAACGTTGTTTTCTTCCCTAATCGTTTACTTTCTCATCATCTAGGAATCAGTAAAAGAACATTATGGGGTGACCCCCTGGCTCAGAGTCTCATTTCATAGGATGTCACTGATGGGCTAGACATGATTAACCACCCCTTCAACACCCCTGACAGACAGACGCCATGGCCCCTTCTCTCCTGACAGACCTTCCTCTTTATAGCCTCTGTTCTGTACCATTTTGGGTGTCTGCTAAATTGTCATTTGTTACAAAGAATGCTTTTGCTGTGACAGATGCCCCCAGCTCCTTCTCCTCGCTGAGCTCATGGAATCACAGCTGTGTTGTACCACAAGTACAGTGTTGTCAAATCTTTGCTTTGTTTAATTATTCAAGTTGGTTCCACCACAGAATTAAACTGCCTGGAGATATTACGGGATTTCAGTGCAAACAACACACATGACCATAGAGATGCCAACCCCTGCCTGGCATCTCCATGGCCTCCACTTCTCCCTCACAGTAGCAACTGGCAGCACACCCCTAGCAGCCAGGAGCAGGGTGAGAAGGCACTGACCAATCAACAGCCAGTTTGCCTCCAGACCATGCCTCAGTCCCTTGGGCTGGAAGCCCCTGCTTGTTCAAAAAGAAGCTCAGCCTAGAAGTCACCCTCTGAGAACTCAGGCTCTGAACAGTCTACAAACCTTCCATCAAGGCTGTAATTACCCTGAACTTTATAAAAATGCCAGACTTCATTTCATCCTCTGAAGTTTACTTTTTCTTTATTCTCTCAAAACACCCTAAAAGGCATGGAGAAGTGTTTATTTCGGAGCTCATTGGTGCCCAGGACTCCCGAGGGATTATGACATCAATAACTTTGTGTATGGAGACATCAGAGATCATCTGGTTTGAACCCCTCATTCTGCATAGAGGAAATGGAGGCCCAGAGTAGCAGAGAAACTCCTGTTCTCTCCCAACCCTCTCTTCAGGGTTCTCCCACTGTGCCACACCTCCCCCAGCCACTCAGGGGAAACAAAGGAGGCATATTTTCTATTATTCCACCCTTCTCTCTTTTTCTCTGCACCTCGGCAGGAGTGAGGGTCTCTCCCTCCAAGAGAGAAAAGATTTAGCTGTGTAGTCTGCTGTGTTCCACACACGCTGTGGGCTAGACGAGAGCCAGGAGGAGGAGCAGGCTACTTTGGGAGGTCATATTTATAGGGCAGAGTTCCTCCAAATCCCTTACAACACTCCTGGTGCCTCAGTGTCTATGGGCTAAACGACTAGCGCATAGAAAGGGACTTTTCTTGGCCACCGCGTAAGGAGGAGCGCAGCTGCGCTGGCGACTGCACAATTCCCAGGAGCAACCAGGCATGGGTCCAGCTCCTCTGAGAATGGCTGGGCTGGGGAGCTGACTTTTTCCTCCACACTTGGAAAGATACACTGCATGAGTTCTTCCAGGCTGGGAGGGGAAAAGCAGATTAAGAAGCTACAGAAACTGAACCAGAAAGTACACTTTCCTAAAGCTCAGCAATTATTTCTCAATGCTGAATTAATACACAGAAAAACGTGGAGGAAAAAAAGAGGGGAGGTGGAGGTTTGGCGTGGTGTGTATACTTTCAATATGTCAAGGGTTAGTAGCTTTATCTAGTTTCCTTTTGCTTGACAGAAACAGATTTCTTGGAATTTTAAGGGGCCTCAGAAATCAGCAAGTACAAAATAACAATTAACTATGTGTTCTATCTATAATAGGCGTGAAGACTTCCATCAGGAAATGAACAGAAAATGTAAATTCTAATTTGTATCAATAAAATATTACCTAGGAGAGAGAAGATTGAGACTGTTACCTAAATATTTTACTGGTCTTTAAATTTCACATCGAAGTGCTCTCTTTGTATCTCATTAGCACAGGTAATGGAGCTTTTGGTTCTAGGTAGCCTTCAGAAAAAATGATCATAAAATGTCCACTGTGTGCCAGGTACTTTACATGCAAGGCAGATAACAACAGCAGCAGCAGCAACAGAAAATAAAATTTGACTGTGCCTTCAAGGAGCTCATGAGAGGGAAATGATTCAGAGGCACGTAACTGGGCAAAGCTGTCTTATCAATTTTTACTTTGTAACCTCGGATCTCCCTCCTAAGCTACTGTCCTGAACTTGTAACTAATTGGATATCACCTGCCTTCTTGTGCCAACACTCCATTGCATTCTCAACTTGAAAATATCGAAAATTATATGCATTCTTTTCCCTCCAAAATTGATTTTCCAATTGTCATTAATGATATCACTACTTCCAACATCCTCCAAACAGGAACTCGAATTCGATTTTTATTTTACTCTATTCCTTATCTTCAATTTTGTCACATTGTCCTGTTGGTCCTTCCTTCACCATCTGAGGATTTCATTCTTCTGGTCTAGACTCTTAGCCTCATACCTGCGTATCTGTGCGGGAATGTTCACATGATCCTGCAAAGTCTTCTAACTCCTCTGCTTCCAGGCTATCTCAATACATTGCATAGGTGAGAAATCTTCCTAAAATATCTCTTCAACCTTGACACTCAATTTCTCAAAATTTTGGAGGGATAATCTTTGCTTGCAGAAGGACCTAATTGTATTAGCTTTGCACATAAAATGTCCCATCCTCCAGTGGCAGTTACGTCATCATCAGCCCTGGCTCCCCAAAGGTGTACTCTCCTTTCCCATGAGAGCCAGTGCTAATTCTTTTCCTGAAATATTTTTTTGGATGTTGATAGACCTTTATTTTATTCACTTACTTACATGTGGTGCTAGGCAAGTGCTCTACCACTGAGCCACAACCCCAGCCCAAATGCTAATTCTTTCTCTCCTGCAATGCTTCCATTCTATCTCCACCTAGGAGCTCCCTGCCTACTGCCAAATGTCTCTCCCTGCTCAATTCATCTTCTCATCATCCTTAGGACACTTTTGAATGTGTACCCTCTGTGTGCCCAGATGACATTGTGTGTTGTCTTATTGTCATTTTTCTATGTTATCTTGTAATACATATCCATTGAATACCTGTAAGTATGAGGAGATGTGGTAAGTAGTTAGGGATCAAAAATAAATAAGACTTATAGTATAGAAAATTAAACGTACACACAAATGACATTACTATGTCTTAGCACATAAGTACTAAAAGAAAATTACAAAGTGGGGATGCCAAGGAAAGAAATGTTGCCTACAACTGAAAGTATCAGAAAAAAAAAAAAAAAGGCAGCACTTGACCTGAACACTAAAGTTTGGAGAGCATTCTATGATGTCTTCAACATGATTGAGTAAATCACAACAAATGGATTAATATACACAGGTATTCCAGGCTTTTCCTTTTCCTTCAATCTTCAAGTCTACCCAGATCGCACACCATGAGGTGTGTGATAGTGTGCAACAGTGTTATGTTGTTGCAGAGGTAGGCAGTGTCTGAGAGCCAAATAGCGTGACGATAATGATCCTGCCTTTTCAATGTCCAGAACTCTGAGCTGCTCCTGGAAATCTTTTTCTTCCAGGGGTACTTAAATGCTTAGTTCTAACCACTCAGAGAGCAGAACAATGTCTTGAAGGCAGCTGCACAGATGTGTCATTTTTCCTATTTATTTATTATAAGCCCATGTAGACAGTTGTCAGTTAGTCCATATTACAGTGGGGGAAATAAAAATACCAAACTTCAGGGAGTGGCCCAAAGTTACAGGACAAACCTGGAGCAAGGTACCCTGACTTGAGGCCTTCTGCCCCACATCTAGTGAGTCACACTGCCTCGAATTAGGACTGGCTTGAGGATAGATAGCACCGCCTCTCCTGGTGTGCAGCCAGGATGAGTCCCAGGGCTTCCTCTGACAGTTGGACCTTTAGACGACCCTGGTCTCTGTGTTCTAACAGACTGAATCCACTCTCCTGCCTGCCATGTACTGAGCCTCCCACAGGCACTGACATTACAGGTGCCTAAAGAGGAGTCTATAAATATTAATCAAGAGAATGAAGTTCATGCCTGAGAATGTTATGACAGTCGAAGTAACACACAAGACAGAAATTGCTTCCACTGAATAAGGAGACATCTTTTCTCTGCATGATTCCTCTGCCTGCCATGGTAATTTCCTGTAGAGGTGGCAGAGAAGGAAAGGGTAGGAAAGCAAACCCATAGGGTTCTCTGTAATGAATACACTGATGAAGTCTTATGAAAGCAAATAAATTCCCTGTAAAACACTAGGAAATTTCTTTGAAAATAGCCCATAAATTGACCATAAAGGTTACCTCAGCCTGAAAGCCAAGGCCATGAATGCGAAGACTCACTAAAAGAATCCAGACCAAGGATGAGGTTAGATCCACCTACTGTGCAGTGAGGGGAGCAACCAGAGGAAGAACAATTGGGAATGTTAATTCCCCTTGAAAAGACCCATGAGGTCATTCTGTGGACCCTCTCTATTTGCTTTCGGGTGGGTCTTCCTAATGGGGACAAAAGGTTAACCATAAAATTTTCAATATTAGACAGAGTTCCTGGCTTTGTGCATTCAGGGGCAGTTGTGATTATTCCCAGACTTGGAATATTTCTCAAGTATTGCTAAGCCTAAAGATACAGAAAAAGGTACAAAGAATGCTTCCAAAACTTGACTATTAATGAACATAGTAATTAAGAATTTGAAATCATTACATTGGCCCCCGTCTATTGGTACATCATTAGGGTATGTTTACATTAATAGCTAATGTTTTTATAGCTTTTAATGATTTACAAATGGCTTTCACCTAGATAATCTCATTTGAACCTCCCACCAAGTACCTCAGGTGAGTTAGCAGAGGAAGCTAAGCAACCAGCCCAGAATCAAGTAATGCACCAGACTACTCAGGGGAATCAACCAGTTAGAGCTTCTTTGGACCATTCTGTCAAGGTGAGCAAATATGCCAAGGAACACATTAGGGGCACATTGTATCTGTGCCCAGGACTGCACACTTCACTAGTCCATGCATGTGATGATCTCAGTGAAACCAGTCGAGAAAGGACCAGTATTGTGCGTTAAGGAATATTGACCTCTCATTAAAGATGTCCCTGGGAGTCTACTACTCTCTGGTGTTCTTTATCAAATTAAACCCTAGGGTACACAGAAAATGCAAGTTCTGTTGGAGAATCATGTCTGAAGTATAAAATAAAAGATGTAGAGTGAAATATATATGAACATACATGCACACACATATATACACATGCAAATATATTTAATTTATGAAAGATGCAAGATAAACCTATTTCTTGATGAATGCAGGAATTGTTAGTATTTAGGTGATATTTTGATATTCAGTATTTCTTGTGAAATTTAGCAAACATGTAAGTATAGTGTGGAAACAACTGAATATAAGTATTAGCAAATATCAGAAATGGAAGACAGACAGAAAAAGAGAATTTACTAAGTCTTTGATGAGAGTTTAATTTATATGGATCTTTTTCCTTTAAAAAAATTTTAGATGGTCAAACTTTCCACTGAATGAGAACATGATGTATAATAAGTGACATGGCTAAGGAATTATAGGCATTTCTAATAACTACCTGACTTTGTCCCTTATTGCATCAAATGGCCAGTGGTGCACCTCAGAGACTCCTATGTGCAGCAGGAAGGCATGGCTACAAGCTTTACCATTAAAAGAACAGAATTCTGGACTGGGGATATAGCTCAGCTGGTAGAGTGCTTGCCTTACAAGCATAAGACCCTGGGTTCAATCCCCAGCACTGCAAAAAAAAAAAAAAAAAAAAGAACTGAATTCAAATTCTCCTTCTTACTGGGTCAGTCTTAATGTGTGTGCATCAATTTATGCATCTATAAAATGAGGGTAGTTACCACCTCACCTTCCTTACAAAGGCTCTTAAAAAAGTTTTTTTAAAGCCATGTATGTGAAAATGTTTTGCAAAATATAAAGTACTAAAGAAATTTTATGTGTAAATATAAGCAACTATGGTAAGTGTGGTATTTTCTGAAGCTAAAGAACTGCTGTGCTCACTATTATAAACTCTTACGGAACAAGTAAAATAATTTCCACAGTGACTGGCTGGGATCAATTTCAAAATGACCACAAATTTCTGTAAGCCCTGAAAGCAAGCTCCTTTGCTGCTCCTCCCAGTAGGAGGTTGCATCTATATTTTCACCCTTGAATCTGGACTTTTTGTGTGTTCTGCATTGACCAGTGTGATATTAGAAAACATGACACATGCAGAAACTTGAAAAGAGGCTCACACATCAAGACTTGCTCTCTCTTGCTGCTGGAAACACTTATAAACAAGCCCAAACCAGCCTGCTGGATGATGCCACACGGAGAGAGACCACAACCATCTCAACCATCCAAGCCTCCCAGATGAGGCCTTACACATTTGAGTGTGTGAAGCCATCCTTGGCAATCCAGTCCCAACCAAATCAGTCTATAGAAACATTAAGACATAATAAATACTGTTTTTTAAGCCAATGAGGTTTGAGTTGCTTGTTTTGCAGTGAAGGCTAACTTATACATTAACCTAAAGAGGTTGCCATAGCTACAGAAATTCCTAGAATGATTTCTTCAGTGTCTTGTTTAGGGAATAGCTATTTCTATGTTCAGAAGATCTTTAAGACATCAAAACACTCTATGGTCATTCCAGTGTATCTGTGGAGAATTGGTTCCAGGACACTGTGGGTACCAAAATTCAAAGGTGTTCAAGTCTCATACATGAAAAGGTGTAGTATGTGCATATAACCCACACACATCCTCTTGTACACTTTAAATCATCTCTCAATTACTTATAATACCTAATTCAATGTAAATTGTTATTAAAATGTATTGTTAAGAGAATAACAATTTTTAAAAGCATCTGTTACTGATCAGTAGAGATGATAAAATATTTTCTTTTCTTTCTTTCTTTCTTGTTTTTTTTTGGGGGGTGGGGGGAATTTGGTTGAATCCATGGGAGCAGAACCCATAGATACAGAGTGATGACTGAAATTTTGGTGCAATTATTTTATCCGAAAAGGTTACTCAACTAATGGAGTCAAGAGACCATGCATATACTATTAAGTTCAGTGTTCCTAAAGATGACTAAGGAAGTAAATGACATTTTTGTTAAGTTATTAAAAATCAATTGCAGAGGCCCCCTTAGCTGCATCTCCATTCAATTAAACCCTCAAGTTGACACTCACTACTCCACCCCTCTCACCTACAACTCACCTACTCCTGCCAAGGCAGTCTGGAGCCATTCCCTTCAACCAGCCAAGCCTTTCTTATTTCTGAATTGTGGATGGTCCTGAATGACATTAGAGGAGGAACATAAGAATTATGTTTTCAACAAAATAAAGACTAAAGTTTCTATAATCAGATCATATTCAGAATTGTATCAAAGTTAAAATTTTTCCTGAGAAAATTCAAAAGATACCATGGTTAACTCTAAAAAACTCAAAGAAAAATAATCACTCAATGGACAAAATATGAAGAAATGAGGAAATATGATTATGGTAGTATGTAAGGCCTAGAGTAATGAACTGAAAACAGATATTTCCTATGATAAAATATATCTAAATATTATAAATTATAATTTATATTCTCTGAAAAGTCACAGTGAAGTTTTTTAAAATCACACATGCCCACACACATTTCTGTGAACCTCCTCAACAAAATCAGAAATAGGGAATATTTGTTCACATAAGGACATAAAAGAGGAAGGTAGTAAAATACTGAGCATGAGACATACTTTCAATTAGAAATAGAAATATGATATAATTAAATAAGAACACATAATTATGACACAACTATTTCCCTGACCTAATTAGTAACCATCAAAACCAATCTAACTTGGATTAAGTCCCCCCCAGATGAGACAAATAACATTAATCAGATTGTAATGGTGAATTAATAACCAGAAACCTGTAATGGCAATACAAATCAATAAAGTTTTATTGTACTTTATGAAATTACATAAATTATTATGTTGTCATAAAGTTTCACATCAAAACTTAAAAATAACTGAAACACTGTATAAAAATATTTAACTAGTAATTATTTAGTGTCTACTCTGCAAAAGTCAATCATTAGTTTCTTTTCTAATTTAGGTTCTGCTATGACCTGAATATTTGTAACCCCACCCCAAATTTACATATTGAAACCTAACTCTCAAGGTGTCAGCATTAAAAGATGGAACCTTTGGGAGATGATTGGGATCAGTGCCCTTATAAAAGATACCCAAAGGAGCTTGTTCACCCCTTCAGCCTGGTGAGGACACAAAGAAAGTCACCATTCATGAGCCAGAGGCCATCACTACATATCAAATTTATAAGCACCTTGGTCTTAGATGTTCCAGTCCCCTAAACTGTAAACAATAAATTTCTATTGCTTAAATAACCCAATCTAGGCATTTGGCTATAACTGTCCTCACAGACTAAGGTTGCAAGAGTTTGTTTAGATCCTGCTATTTTTAAGTAGGATCACATTTTACCCCAAAATAGTACTATAAATGGCAATTTTCCCAAATTGCTTTTAAATTCTTTCAGTGCTTATTAGTATTCTAGCATGACACTATTTCAATGGAAAAAGAGGTGCTGGATTCCGGAGCCATTGGTATAGCACCCTCTGTCCTCAGCTCTTCTCACTATCCATACCACATCAAACTATCCAAGCTGCCACAAGTATGCCATGCTCTTCAGCATCCCCTTAACTTCCCACAGGATACTTCTATGTAAAATACCACCTGCAAAACCCAGTTCACACACATGCACATACACACACACATATACACACACACACACATACACACACCCCTGCCTGAAAATCACCAATACATACTTTGAGGTTTAATTCAAATGTCACAATGCCACTGTGACACCTTCCTGGTTCCTTAAAGTTGACTTGGATCATCTATAAAATAATTCCATCCTGCCACACAAGAAACTGAACTATAATTAATATGTATATGTATTTCCCCCCATTAGATTGTAAGCTCTCAAGTCTGTATTTTGTTCATGTATACATGCTCAAGACTCAGTACAATATGTAGAACTTTATGGAGGCATAATTTTTGGTGAATAAAGATGGAACAAACGATGGAAAAAAGACTGGAATAAGGACCAGGGGTTCAAAATTATCCTTCATGCTCTGCCACCAACTACCTGAGTAACCTAAGGAAAGCAAACTTTCTGAACCCAATTTTGTTTTCTACTAATCATAACACTTTAAAAATATAGGGAATTGGAGATGCAGGTCAATGGTAGTGCTTGCCTAGCATGTGAGGCTCTGGGTTTGGTACTGAAGCACTGCAAAGAAAAAAAAAAAGTTAAGATTGTCCATTCACTTCTGTATACAAGTGGAAGATTATCCACTCTCACATACAAAATTTCTATGTTGTCTAAGAATGGTTTTCTGTTCTAGACTGCTAAGTGCTTAAACCATACCAGTCATTACAAAATCCACTTGAGTTCTGGCAATGAATTCCTCCTCAAATCAAACTGAGGCTGGTTCACAGAAATTTCTCAACTTTCACCCAGAAAAACTTCTACTAATAATGTGTTTTGGATGATAAACACTTTTAAAATGTTGATGTCATTGAAGAAGGTGGACACCTGCTTCTCTGTAGTAGAAGGGAAGGATCCATCACTAAGCCCAAGGCATTGTGATTTTCTGAATAATAAAGCTTGACAATATACACATGAAAGTTATTACTCATACTAGATCATTCTCTGCTTACTGGAAACAAAACAAAATGTTAAAAAACAAAGCTATCTCTTCATATTGGGAATTATGACTAATTCATATCCTATTATCAGTATACACAATGCATAATTAGGTATACTACTTAATCGTATGTTGTTCTTTATGCTCAGAAACTTTGTTCTAAAAGCTCTTAGAAACATGTAAAGTATCTTTTTGCTACGTATTTCTTTACTTGCTTTTACAATTACGTGGTGGGGAAGATATTTGGAAAGTAAATACCAACATTTTCTCAGAAATTATCTCTGGGAATTGGGATTATAATAAACTTTCACTTTTTATATTATTCATTTTGGCATTATTTTAATCTTATACAATGAGCAGGTATTGGTTTTGTAATTAGAAATGTCAACCATACAATCACAATCTTCAACAAAAACTTCAAATTTTAGTTTATATAAATTTTTCTAGAAGCAATATGCATGACATATCAGATATCTTAGATTTTCTTGGCACTGGATGATTTAGCAAGTCAGCATTAGACGATAAAGTCCATTCAGATGCTTGAAGTATTATCTAATATCTGGCCTTGAATGAGTGTCTAGGGATTGACAACATCTTACCAGAATGCCATGTAGTATTGAGTCACAAAATGCTTTTAATTTAAAATCACCTCCAAAGTATACTCAAATCTTTGGCTCAGGGAACCCTATGAGTCCATGAGGGAAATGTTCTAATCCTTCAACACAGAGACTTTAAGTCATGTTCTTCATTTAAGCCTACATCACCTCTTAATCTTGACAGCAAAATCCTCACCAAAATTTTGGCAAGCACACCAGGAATGATGCTGCCAAACAGGCATCATTCCTGATCATTCTGGTTTCCTCTCTGCTAAAACATGAGGCTATCAAATGAAAGTTTCTTAATGTAAATCACAAACAGGTTTTCTCAGAATTTGGCTCCTCTGCTCATGAGCAGAAGGGGAAAGCAATTAACCTAGAGTTACCTCTGCCTGCTCACTAACTCTATGTATCAGGTACTGAAAAACTTTGGCCTGTGGGTCAGATCTATCTGTCCTGTGTCCTTGTCTATTTTTGTATGACCCACAAACTAAGAATGGTCTTTTAAATTGTTGGTTAAAAGATCAAAAGAAAAAAAATAATGTTTAAGAACATGTGAAATTATTACACAATTCAAATTCGAGTGTCCATAAATAAAATATATACTTGTTTTGTTTTATTTTGGCAGTGCTGGGGATTAGAACCCAGGGCCTTGTGCTTGCAAGGCAAGCACTCTACCAACTGAGCTACAACCCCAGCCCTAAAATATATACTCATATATATATGGTCTGGGGTTGCCTTAGTACTACAAAAGATTTGAGTAGTCACAACAGAGACTATGTGGTCTTCTGTAACTGGTTGAATGGTGTCTACTGAAAATTCATTTCCAGCCAGAACTTCAGAAAGTGACCTCATTTAGAAATAAGGTCTTTGCAGATGCAGTTAAGTTAAATGAGGTCATACTGGACCAGGGTGGGGCCCTAAATCCAATGACTAGTGAACTTATTAGAGAAGGAGGGGAAGAGATACAGAGGGGGAAGACAGCCACATGGCGATGACAGCTGAGATGGGAGTGAGGAGTCTACTAATGAAGGAACGCCGAGGAGCGCACGACCACCAGAACCTAGAAAAGGGACATGGAATGATTCCTTCCTTGGAGCCTCCAGAACTCTAAGAGAATAAATATTTGTTGTTTTAAGCACTTCATTTGTGGCATATGGTTATAGCAGCATAGGAAACTAAAATATGCAGGAAATCCAAAGTATTTAGCAATTTACACAAAAACGTTGCTGATGCCTGGCATAGACAACTGTGACCCAGAAGAAAATACGCAGTATAAGATATCCCAGACCAACTCTTTCCAGGCAATGTGGGCCTCAGTAGGAGAATAATAATGTTAAGAGATATACAAGAATTATTAAAGAGGGCAGTCCTTACAATGTTTTACTTAATTTACAATTTTACTGAATCTCATGGAAGTAAAGAATAACTCATTATTTAGCTAATTGTTCTGGGGCATGTCTGTAATCCCAGCCACTGGGTAAACTGAGGCAGGAGGATTGCAGATTTGAGGTCAGCCTAGGCAACATAGTGAGACTCTGTCTTAGTGAAAAATAGAAAGGGGTGGAGGTGTAGTTCAATGGTACAGCCCTGGCCTAGCATGCAGGAGACCCTGGGTTCAATCTCCACTATTGAAAAAACAAGTTAATCATCTGTCATAGATGTTGATTAATGATATATTATCATGTTGCACTGCATGTATTTCAGTAAAATTTTAAAAGATCAGGAGCAGTTGCCTTCCTCTTCTATCTTCCAAAAGAGTAAGAGGGGAGCCAGTGTCACAGCATATCAGCTGAAGATCAAGCAGAGCTCAGGAGGTGGATAACTAACTCTCAGTAAGGAATGATGCACTTCAGCTAAGCCTGAATCTGGATCATAAGAATGCCACCCCATCCCAGGTTCTAGAAAGCACTATTGCCAACACTACAGAATCTAACAGTAGTACTTTAAACATCTTTAAGCCTGAAGGCACTCAAAACATACATACTAATGGATTGTTTGAACATTCAATTTATTAATTCATAGGATTCAAAAAAGATTCAGGTTTTTAAATTAAAATCAGCATGCTTTAGAGATATATGCAAACCCATGTTCACCCACAGTACAATTCACCATAACCAAATTATGGAACAAGCCCAGGAGTCCTTCAACAGACAAATGGATAAAGAAAATGTGGCATATATACACAATGGGGTTTCATTCAGCCATAAAGAGGAATGAAGTTATGTGATTTAGAGGAAAATGGATGGAACTGGAGATCATAATATTAGACAAAATAAGTCAGACTTGAAAAATCAACCTGTTTTCTCTCATGTGCTGAAGCTTGAGTGAGAAAAAAGAGGGAAAAAGAAGGTCAAAATGAAACTAGAAGGGTAATTATTAGGGTAGAGGAAGGGGACAAGGGAGAGGAGGAAGAGGGGGGAAGTACTGAGGAATAAGTTGATCAAATTATGTTTTTATGCATGTATGAATATGCCACAATGAAACCCACCATTCTGTATAATTAGTATGCACCAATTTCAAAATGAAGATTCATGTTTTTTGATGAATCTTTATCATATTTGATTACAAGAATCTCCATTGTTGGTAGTCTACTGGACATAAAAACTAAAGGAAATAAAATGCTTCCTTCTCAATAGCCACTTAATTTTTATATAATTTGAATTTTATTTGACTCAAGACTAAGATTTATATTCTCTTGGCTTAATTATTCAAGTAAAAAGGATGAAACATAAAGAATTGTGATACAAAAATATCCATGATGCTGGTTATGGAGGCCTTGGAACCCTGTGCCCAGGATACCAAACAACTGAAAAGGAAACTCACACTTCAGTTAAGAACCAAATTATAATTTGCCTTGCATGCCAGAAAACTTCAAAGACTTTGCTGATTCCTACATCAACCACTACGACTTTTCAAGTGGAGCTGAAGGTTTAAATTTGGTTTGATGAGCCCCTTGCTTCTTCTTGGCTAGAAAAGAAAGAAGACTGCCAAGCAGGCAAGTTACACTGCAAAGCTCCCTTCCAAATGTTCTTTAGTAGAGCAGATATGGGTCAGCCAAAGAAGCGTCAATTTCTCAGTGAAAAGCTGGGGCACCAGCATCCTGAGATGGTTACTCCCAGTCCATGTGGCTGGGCACCAGATTCCAGTGGTTGTCATTCCAGATGTGGCTGCCTGGTGTAAGAAGGAAGCGGGGAGCTTGCCTGATTGAGTTCAAGAGCAGCCTAGGGGCAATGAACAAAGAAGATACTGAAACTTACATATAATGCTTTTTAAATGTTTTCATTTTTTTTTTTAAATGAAAGCATTTTCTGGATGTAAACTAGCAAAACAAAGCACAGGAATGATGTTTGAGGCAGACCACTTTCTGCACCACGTCTCTCCAAAATTTATTTCACCAGAGAGAGATCTGGATACCAAAAGGAGGCAAGGACATTCTATGAGACCCCTGTGAATACTGGTTTACAGATTTCACTGACATAAAAAGACTTATGGGAGTCTCACGTTTCATTTATGGGAGACCCCTCTCAGCTTCTACATACCAATAAATGTAAGAGAGGGTTCATACTATCTGGGTCATGAAGGTAAATTTTTACAAGTTTGTCAAAATTGATAGTTTAAATACTGCTTCAACCAAGGCACATAGATGCTCCAACACTTGGTGACTGACTACCTCCATAAGTGCTGGAAGTTCAGACACCTCCTAAGTTAAGAAAAACTGTGCCTTCTTTCTTTTTGTGTTCTGGACTAGTTCAACTGACCTCCTTTTCATGCACATAGATCCCCTCATCTTTGAACCTTTAAATTGTTACTTTTACTAAATTTTTTAATATTTAGAATCAACCATGTATTTATCATTTACTGTTATGTTTTGGATGTGAGGTGTCCCCCAAAAGCTCACATGTGAGATAATGCAAGAAGGTTTGGAGGAGAAATGATTGGGTTATAGCATTAACCTAACCAGTAAACTCATCCCTGATGGAATTAACTGAGTGGTAACTGGAGCCAGGTGGGGTGTGGCTGGAGTGGTTCTTTGGGGCCGTGATTATGGGGTATATATTTTGTATCTGGAAAGTGAAGTGTCTCTCTCTGCTTTCTGACCATTATATGAGCTGCTTCCCTCTGCCACACTCTTCTGACATTATGTTCAGCCTCATTTCATGCCCTGAGGAATGGAGCTGACCCTCTAATGGACTAGGACCTCTATAACTGTGAGCCCTCAAATAAACTTTTCTTCCTCTACAATTTTTCTGGTTGGGTCCTTTTAGTTGTAGCAGTGAAAAAGTTGACTAAAACATTAACCAAATCTACTTTGGACTGGATGAACATTTAAAAGGAATGAGTATTCTATGAATTTTATTTTTTTACTATTACATTTTATCTGTCCTAATGGTCAATAACTAGCATCTTGCTTGAGGTGCTGTTTTTAAGAATAGGGTTTAAAAAAAAAAAGATGCAGAGGTTGTTAAATCTTTCATATTTCTTTTTGTGAAATGAAATTAGTAACATACCTACTAACCTTAACAGGAATAGCTGGGAGAGTAGCGTTCAAGAAACAGAAGGCCTGGGGTTTCTTCTTGGTGAGCCGCTGGGCAAATGGTGGTTGGCTGCATCATAAACCTGAGACTGTGCACTTACTGCCCTGAGTTTAAGCTTTGTTAAAATAACTCTGGTTTTACTTATTTCAAAATTTGTTTATTAAAATCCACAGATTTATTCTGGCATCAAAATACTCTACACCAGAGTCACTGTTATGGCTTGGATATGAGGTATCCCTCAAAAGCTCACATGTAAGATGAAGAGAAAAGATTGGGTTTAGAGAGTCTTAACATAATCAGTGAGTTAATCTCTGATGGGATTAACTGAGTGGTGACTGGAAGCAGGTGGGGAGTGGTTGGAGGAAATGGTTCATCAGAGGTATGGCTATGGTGTATATATTTTGTATCTGGTGAATGGATTCTCTCTCTGCTTCCTGATCTCATGTGAACTACTTCTTTCTGCCACATACTCCACTATGATGTTCAGCCTCACCTCAAGCCCCAAGGAATGGAGCCAGCCTTCTATGGACTAAGATGTCTGAAACAATGAGCCTTCTAATAAATCTTTCCTCCTCTACAGCTGTGCTGGTCAGGTCCTTTAGTCACAGCAGTGAAAAAGTTGACTAAAACAGAAACTGGTACCAGGAGTGGGGTTGTTGCTGTGACTAACCTGACCACGTAATTCATAAGTTTTTGGAGTATTTTGGAATTGGTGGGAGGAATTTTGAGATGTTTAGCAGTGCAAGCTGGAAATGTTTTAGATTATTACAAGCAAAGATTAATGTCTGATTCCATTGAGAGCTCAGAACACCAGAATGACAATAGAACCATAGTCAGTGAAGAGAGGGCTCAAGAAGGTTTAGAGGAAAAGGACACTATAAGATAATAAAGACAAGGTAATTGGACTAGAGGCCATTCATGTTATATTCTGGCAGAGAAGTCTGCATTTTGGCCATATTCTCAGACTTTCTGTGAGGTTGATTTTAGAAACAATGGACTTCTTAATCTGGTGGAAGAAATGTCTAGTCACCATAGCCTTCAGGAGGTGGCATGGATATTGCTGACATTTTTTAGCTAAATTTATTGTGATAATTATGAGCAGAAACCAGAGCAAAAAGATTTGGAAAAAATGGACTTGAAAGGCCTGAGTAAAACATGGGCCAAGGAAGTTGCAGTTGTTAAAGACATTACTGCCACTAAAGAAATGCTAAAGACTTTGCCTAGAGACAATAAGAAAAATGGCTGGAGGGCAGCTTAGGAGGTGGCAAGACCATACCCACCTATCTCAAGCTCAAGGGAGTAGAAGTAAATATTCTCTTGAGAAGAGACCAGTGGGGGACTCTTCTTGCAGAAGGGGGCCTAGGAAGTTTTTCAACATGCTCTGTCACTCAGACACTCAGAGACTGCTGTAGCAGTGGTCTCTGAAGGTTTGGCTACTGCTCAAGATGGCAGTAGACCGTGGTGTCAACCACATGGTGCTGGTTCTACAGGAATGAAGGATGTTGGAGTTAGGGGATTAAGGAGGCTTCCACCAAGATTTCAATGGAAGGCTTGGGAAGTCAGGCAAAGTGAAGCAGGGTCAGAGTCCCTAGGGGGACCCCCTGAGAAGTCAGAGTGTGAGGATGTGAGACAGAAGCCAAAGCTTCAGTGGAGATGCCCTGCCGCCCAGATTAAGAAATGCCATGGGACATTGTCCTAGGAAAGCTGCAGTAATGGAGCACAGACAAGCCGACAGAAAGGCCACTTGGGTTGCATACAAGGCCACAGGGGCAGAGCTACACAAGACCTTTGGAGAAAACAAGATGCCATGTAACCAAGATTCTGGACATGGAGCCACAGGACTTGTTCGCCCAGCTTGATTTCAGTCTTGCTTTGGTCCCATCCCTTCTTTCGATGCCCCTAATTTTGCAAATGGAAATGTTTACTCAGTACCTTATTATGTTGAATATTTGTAAATTGCTTTTAATTTTACAGGAGCTCACAATGAGAGATTGTCTTGAGCCTCAGAGAAGACTTTGGACTTGAACTTTGATCAATCTCAGAACTGTTGAGACTGTGAGGATTTGTGGAAATGGAAAAAATTTATTTTGCATTGTGAGATGGTTGTGAGCTTTTGGGGGCGGGGACAGAATGTTATGGTTTGGATATAAGGTGTCCCCCAAAAGCTCAAGTGTGAGATTATGCAGGAAGGTTCAGAGGAGAAAAGATCAGGTTTAGAGAGTCTTAACCTAATCAATGGATTAATCTCTGATGGGATTAACTGAGAATGGTGTCTGGAGGCAGGTGGGGTGTGACTGGAGGAAGTGGTTAATTGTGTGCAAGGCTATGGGGTATATATTTTGTATCTGGAGAGTGGAGTCACTTATGAATAAGGTGACCTTTAATGATTTTATTTTGTAGGTGAACACTGAAATTAAATTTTAAAATTTTTGCTGAGGTTTCACTTATGTGAAGACTTTACATAAAATATTAGGATAAAAATTAAATTATCCATCAACTCAAATATTATTCATTTTGACCATGAATAGAATTTGAAAAAATTTAACTCCATAAGAGTTTATTAAGTCAGGTATCGTAGGGTACATACCTGTAGTTCCAAGAGACTTAGGCAAGAGGATCACAAGTTTGAGGTCAGCCTGGACAACTAAGGGAGACACTCTCTCAAAATAAAATGAAAAGGGCCAGGGATGTAGCTCAGTGGTAGAGCACCCCTGGATTCTATCTCTAATACCCCCCCACCAAAATTCTTAATGGGAAAAGTAGGAATTACCAAAGTGCAGATTAAATGTAATTTCTACCTTCTGCTGAAATTCTCAGTAATATTTTTTTAAGTTACAAAATTCAGAGCTTTCTTTTGTTACACATTCATCTCTTTCTTTCCATTTTGGCATTTATGTAAATAATCACAGATTTTTTGAGGATACAAAAAGAACTGGTGATGTAGCTCAATGGGCTTGAACCAAGAGGAGTTCAATTGAGCTATATTCCCAGTCTTTTTGTGTTTTATTTTGAAACAGGGTCTCACTAAGTGGTCCACACCGACCTGGAATTTGTGATCCTCCTGCCTCAGTCCCCCTAGTAGCTGGATTTTATGCATACACAACTGCACTATTCCATAACTATAGTTTTTACCAAAGTTTAGCTAATGTAGGAACACTGAACAATTTTATGAGTGTCTGTATGAGTCCCATTTAATTATATACAAAGCCAACTTTAAATATGTTCTTCAATATAGGCATCATCTGGAAGTCTAACTTTTTTGTGGAGGATGCAATGGCTATAGAAAGCCTACCACTGTGGAAATGATGTGATGGTGCAGGGACACTCTGGGCCAAATCATGTGCTATTGGATATTTTACATAATGAGAATATGATTTTAATTTGATGTCTGATCTTCTATGAAGTTATAAGATTCCTGTTTCTTAAGGCAAAGGGTTATTTCAAAGTCAGTTACTAAGCATAGCTTTCTGCTACTTATTGACAGTACAGTCTAGGCCTCTACACTATCCCATCATTAAATGATACTCTTATCCTCTGTGTTATAAAGATTAAGTGAAACAGTGAGTCCAAATATGCTTTAGAAGCTGTGAAGTTGCTGGAAGACATGGTTTTCACTAATATGTGGACATCTGATCGTCCGTATATTCCAAAGGAATTTGGTCCTCCCATTCCCTTCCTTTTCCTATATGGACAAAAGTCAGATTTGCCATCATTTAACTTCCTGGATAGGGAAATTTTCAGGATAAATTTCAAAATAGTTCTGAAAGAGATACCCCTATTATGCCCATTTATGAGATGAGAAAAAAGATGAGATACCTAGTCCCAAGTCACAAGAAAGAAAATAGCAGAACCTGACTCAAAGTTAACTTTATTTGACTCCAAAATCTTTTCTTCTTTCCTTCCTTCCACTCACCTGCCTTCCTTCCTTCCTTCCTTCCTTCCTTCCTTCCTTCCTTCCTTCTTTTTCAATACTGGGTATTGAACACAGGACTTGCACATGCTAGGTATATACTGTACCTCTGAGCTCTACCACAGTCCTTCTGTTCTTTTTATTTTGAGCTTCCCTCAAATTTGCAGTCCTCCTGCCTCAGCCTCCTGAGTCACTGGGATTACAGGCGTGCACCACCACAAACAACTTGATTCCAAAACTCTTATTAACTGTTACTATAATCAGAGCCCTGCTCCTGGTATATATATGATTTGAATCTTTTAATATTGATGAGGAGTAAAATAATTACAGGGACTGTAATTGTTATTTTTTTTCAACAATTTGAGGAAAAATTTGAGGAAAAATAGACCTGCAAAAAATAAAATGTGCATTTATATCAAAATATTGACTAAAGAAATTCAGAGTGTAAACAAATTTGCAATAGATTGCTGCTAACAAGATTTCTAATTAGCACTTAGGAAAAATGAGAGAGAAAAACCTGAAGAAAGCTTATTACCTTATCTGGATTTTCTATAAGAATAGGTTATTTTAAAAATCTAATGCAAATTTTTCAAATTGTTTATCTTTAATATCTCTCAACTGGCTTTCCAAGCTAAGCCTCAAATGAGATGTTCAAGGGAGGAGATTAGACACTTTTGGTTTGTAAAATATTTGAGGAAAAATATAGATTAAGAAAAGAGTTATAAGGAATCTAAATGTAGGGATATAGCACTTGCTTAATTGTCTAAGAGTCTAATGTTAATTACAATTGACATTAATTAAGAAATATAATCCTACCTGAGAGAAGCTGACTCACCAGAAGAAAAAGACAACTACTCACATGAAATCAACAATTCTATCCACAGGTTTTCCAGGGCCTCCGATAATCCCTACTCAATTTTTCTCAGAATTTCTATCGGAATTTTGCCCGAGAGAAAAGTAAAAAAATTCACTGCAAATGCTTACTTTACAAATTAGTACTTTATAACAGCTCTGCTGTTTTTTATTTTTATATTCCTTTCCCTTTCAAATCTATTCAGGTTTTTATCCACCCTCATCCCCTTATTCCAAGATGGAAAGACGGAAAGGAAAAGCAGCATTAATTTGGGGACCTACTAAATGCTGCCCTGGGCTACCCTGAGTGTTATCTCATATCATCACATCATCATGTCTCCTGCCTATTTTCATTCAAAACTCAACAAGAAACTTCTTACAAAGCATAGCTAAGAAAACAGCAGCAGCTTGCCTTTAGAAATCTCTCTTCTATGAAATCTTAATTCATTAAGAACTTTTGGACTTGGGGGTAGCTTAGGGGCAGAGAGCTTGCCTACCATGAATGAGGCCCTGCGATCAATCCATAGCACCATACACAAAAGAACACAAGAATTTTTACCCTCACTTCACAAAGGAGTAAACTTTGGCTTAGAAAAACTAAGTTATAATGTAGCTATCAAAAGTTTCAAAATGAAATTGAACTAATGACTTCAAATGACTATTATATATAGCAGTTGCTTTGCCCCACAGTGGTAAATTTTCTAAAGAACAAGAATTAATTTTAGAAACAGCAGAAACACAGTGAATAAAATTATAATTTTTTTTTTTTTTTTTTTTTTCAGTGCTAGAGATTGAACCCAGGGCCCACCATGCTAGGCAAAAACTGTACCTCTGAGCTACAACCCCAGCCACTCCCCTTTTATTTTATTTTGAGACCATGTCTTACTAAATTGCTCTGGCTGGCCTCAAATTTGTGATCTTCCTGCCTCAGCCTCCTAAGTAGCTAGGATTACAGGCTTGTGCCATTGCACCCAACTAAAATTATATTTTAAAAGCAACTTGAACACTGAAATGTTTAATGTACCTGGAAGTTGTTAGTAATATTGAAGAAAGAGATCCAAGTGGGTAGTACAGTAATTAAAGCCATCATAATAAAATATAATTTTAGAGTATTGAGACAGTTTCTTTTCTTTTTCTTTTTTTTTTTTTTTAACCAGAAGAAAACTATGTTTAATTACATGAATTAAGCTTGGGAGTCCCACAAAAATATGAGACTCTGAGATAGTTTCTTACATGACTGTAAGGCCAGTCCCAAAGAGGAGTATTTACCAAAGTGCTCTGAAAATTAGCATTAGTCTGATGGGTGTTCTGATAAAATGGTAATGTTCTATTACAGTGATAATGGAAATCAATAATCTCAACTTCATATTCTTGCCCTGTTTATACATAGTCCTTATTCACTAAAGGATTACACACACATATATATTCATAAAATGATATAAACTGCATTTGAGTTGGGGGGGGCACTGGGATTGAACCCAATGGGGCTTGACCATTGGGTCACATCCCAACCTGATTGTTTATTTTGAGACTAGGTCTTGCTAAATTGCTTACAGCTTTGCTAAGTTGCTGAAGCTGGCTTTGAACTTTCGATCCTCCTGCCTCAGCTCCTCAGCCCCTAGGATTATAGGCATGCACCCAGCTAAACTGTATCTTAATATGTTTCATGAAACAGTCCTAAGGAAGTCATTAAAGACTTATTAATGACCTGTCCTTAATTTAAAAAATTAAATTAAAAAATGACCCAAACAATAGATATCTGCTTAAAGGATGTCAAATAATTTTTTACTGTCTCCTCCGGTCTCTTCTGACAAATTGAATGAATCTTGTAATTATGTTAGTAAAAAGAAGATAAAGTGAAAGTACACTTTCACTTTAAAAAAGCAATGACAATGTCTAAACTACTAAAATTCTTTGTCGTGCTAATTATTGTATGTTCTCAAAACAATTGCAAAAATACAGACTTTGTAAATGAAAAGTATCAGTTTTTGTATTTATTTTCACCATCTGGTGAAAATGAATACAAAATTAGATGCAGGGAAAATTATTACCTATTTTATTCAATTAATGGCCACTATAAGAGTTTGAATTCACTCAAAGTACTCAGGATGTTTAAAACCACAGGGGAAAATAAAAACAAAGCACAGGAGACCAGCTAAGGAACCAAGTATTAGGATGAGAAAATTCAATGCTAAGAACATGAAAAAATAGTCCGATTAGGTCAACATAATCAGGAGAAAGTTCTGCTTACCAATTGTCCCTGTCTCATCTCTCCCCTCTTACGGGACATTTTGATGCAAAATGGTGCTGATGCAACTGTTGCTGCAATTGAGTCAGACAAACACACAGGACTGTGAAAGGGCAGGGTGAAGTTCAAGTCAAGGCTCTCTCTTCAGCAAAAAGGGAGATGGTCCACAACCCCTTTGAAATCTGCTCCTTTTTAAGAGAAGAAAGGAGAGATACTGGTGGAGAGCTAGTTTCCTACATGGTTTTAAATGATTAAATGTCTTGAAGAAGTTCATCATTCTTTCCTCGATAAAGTATATTCAGTGAGGCTAAACCAAAAATTTATAATTACTAGCACTTGAACAGGAGAACAATTTAAACCATTACAGGAAAGGAGGTTAATAAATTATCACTCAATGACCCAAATTTGTTGCTTGCCTAAGAAATTATAGGGACAGATTATAAAAAGCGTTGGAAGTTCGGCATGGCAGGTTAGAAGCTGGGGAGCTAAAAGTTCATTTTTCACCTGAGGAAGTACAGGAGTTATCTGTGTTCTCCTGTGTGAGAGAGGAGGAAGGACCCAGGAGGTAATTTACTCAGAAAGTATTAAGAACCTTAACTTTGTTAGTCCTGGGAAGGGAGAGAATATGAAAGATGTTTGAAGGGGAAAAAAAAAACCAACTGGACAGGATGGTCCATAAGGTCCTCAGAGTTGTAACAAGCCATACAGTAAAAATTCCAATCCTCTTTTTGCCACTCAATTATTTTTATACCTGATCAAGTCTAATCCATGGGCTTTTGGGTGGGGAAGTAACAGGCATATATTTGATATATATTTTGTCATTGAGTGGGACTCTCCCTCTGCTTCCTGGTGCCATGTTCCCAGCTACTGAAGCAATGAAAGCGTGTGTCCTTCCCCGTCATCCCAGCACAAGATCTAACAGTGTTCTGAGGGTCATGAAAAGTCCACCAAACAGGAGGGAGCCTTGCTGAGGGTCAGGCTTAGCAGTAGCTTATGAAAAACTTTCAATTTATTGACTTCACAAATAACTTCAAAAGGTTAATATATCCTCTTTAAAAACTACATTATCATTTGGAATAAAAGAAAAAGTTTAATATAATTCTATATTTTAATTTCTAGAGCCTTAGAATAGTTCAAAAACCTCAATTTAGACATTTTCCTTTTTAATATCAGAAAGTAATTGTAACTTTAAAATAACAATGAAAAATTACCCTTTGCATGGTCCCTATGCCATCATGCTGGGCTCAGCATTTCTCCCTGTGAATTTCTACTCTCACTTATGGCTAGCCAGTTACGAGCACAGTAATTAGACAATGGGAAAAGAGACTAGGCAACTCTATAAGACCAGGAACCTGATACTTTCAGTGAAAACTTTGATTGCTTTTCTTTATTCAGCCACCTGTTATCTCTAAGAACAAATTTGGGCAGGGAATTATATCTGTATCCCCTCCCCATTCAGTTTTCCCAAAGCTTATATGAGAAATCTGAAGCCTGTCCCCAAAGGGAAGTATTACAAATTTTGAGAAATGTTACTGCAGATAAGCTTTAATTCAGAATTTTTGTAAAAAAACTTTTAAATATTTTTCCTGTTTTTTGTTTACCTTTCTCTAATCCACAGTGTATCCTACTTTTTGATTATCTTTTCAAGTATCTTGCTAGTTCAGTTGGTATGCCTGAAGAGTAATGAGTAATCTATACTTACATTTGTAGTGGTTTTGCAATGATTGCCTATTAACTGGAAGAGATCCAACATTCCAGAAACTTCACTCTTATTATAAATGTGTTAGACTTTGATTCTTCAGATCAGATAAGCAGTGACTGTGATGTTTCCTAATTATGAAGGCATCTTCCTATGTGAGTGCTACTGGATAGCTAAAGTACACTAAAATGAAATCTAAAGTTAGAGAGTTAAGTTTTGGTACTGTTATGGTTTAGATATAAGGTGTCACACAAAAGCTCTTGTGTGAAATAATTCAAGAAGGTTTAGAGATGAAATGCTTTGATTATGAGAACCTAAACCTATCAATGCATTAATCCACTGATACTGATTAACTGGATGGTACCTCTAGGCTGGTAGGGTGTGGCTGGAGGAGATGGGTCCCTGGGGGCTTGACACTAGGGTATATATTTTGTCCTTGTTGAGCGGAGCTCCCTCTCTGCTTCCTGGTGCCATGTTCCCAGCTGCTTTCATCCACCACCCCCTTTTGTCTTGTTCTGCCTCCCCTCCAACCCAGAGCAGTGGGGTCGGTCATCTATGGACTGGGACCTCTGAAACCATGTGCACCCAAATATTCTTGTCAGGTCTTTTGGGCACAGTAATGAAAAAGCTGACTGAACCAATTTTTAAAAATTAATAAAATTCCTACATATATAAGGTTCTCTGCTTATTACAATCATTTGAGCTAATAAGGAAGTATAGAAGCTAGATAGCCTTCAATGGACAATGACTAAAACCCTGATGAATTTTACTTTTCCAACCTGTATGCACATCAGTTTCTGAATCTGTAAGATGGGGATGATGATACAAGGCCAGGGAGTTATTGTAAAGGTGAAATACAAACCTCACATGACTCACACACTACAGTGCCTGGTACAGTAGGTTCACCTCCTTTCCTCCTGTAATGGATACTACCATTCAATCAAAAGTTTATATTCAAGAGGAACCTCTGCTACACTGATTAAGCATCAACGGGAATTATCAAACTCAAATGGGCACTTATTATTGCTCTAAAGTCTTACCAGGTCTCAAAGTCTCAATCCAATGCCTTCCAATCATTATTCCATGCTATCGATAATATAATCAGACTCCAACTCTCTTTTCTCATCCTCATTCATATCTGATGACTTCAAGGGCAAATAGAAACCATCACAGGGGAATTCCCTCATCTTCCCACCAGGAAATTGGTAGCCATCCTCTTCTCCCATTACCAAAAAGGAGTTGGAACTCTTTCAAAAGCCAATTTCTCAAAGCATGTTCCCTATGTCTCCACTTTCCCTGCCTTCTCAGGGACTTCAATCCATTTTCTATTCTTTTTCTCTCTTACATCTATGTTTTCCTTTCTTCTGTATTAATTTCCAAATCAGTCGTCCTTGCTCTAATATCTTCCGAGACAATAACACCACCAATAAAAACATTAGTATTAGCCTTCTTCAGCTACCGCCTTGTCTCTCTAAACCCTTACTCTGTCAGGCTTCATAAAGAGGAGACTATCCCCATTTACTCTTCAGCAAATTACATCATAAAGATACTAATACTCTCTCAACATATAAAAATTTCTCTGGAATCTGCAACTGGTAAGTTCTGTACTGTAACACCCCATGGAAATTTTTCAGTCTTTATTTGACCACTGAATAGCATTTGACAAAACTAACCATTTTTCCTTTTTTGGGTTGTGGGGTACCAGGGATTGAATTCAGGGGCACTTGACCACTGAGCCACATCCCCAGCCCTGTTTTGTATTTTATTTAGAGACAGGGTCTCACTGAGTTGCTTAGTGCTTTGCTTTTGCGGAGGCTGCCTTTGAACTTGTGATCCTCCTGTCTCAGCCTCTTGAGCTGCTATGATCATAAGCATGTGCCACTGCACCAGGCTAACCACTCCTCCTTGAAATGTTGTCTTCCTGATTTTCCTGTTGTTGCACTTTTCTGGTTTTCTGTCTGCTCCTTAAGAGTTCCTTTTCAGGTATCTTTACTATCTACCCATCTTCTTAAAGCAGAAGTTACTGGAGCAATTCTAGACCCTGTAGTCATTTGCATATTCCTATGGCCTGTTTTCTGAAACAATTATATGTGGAATGATCACAAATCTATATTTACATTTCAAGCCATTTTGTAATTCTAGATTCTCACATTATCTGTGCACTTCAATTTTCTACTAGTATGTTTTCTAGACACATCAAAATACATCCAAACTGATCTCTTGTGGTCCATGCCCATGTCAAACACTTCTCTCTTTAGAGGCTTTGCTATTTTGTCACTTAACCCCTTTAACCTGGCTAATGCCTATTCATCCTCCAGGGTTCTACTTAAAAGCCATTCTTTTGAAAAGGCCTTCTTTAACCCTCCTAATTAAATAATATAACTGTATAGCACACCATGTTTTCTTTCAGAGCACATGTAACTAGGTAAGATTATATTTCTATTTGTGACCTTGTTAATTCTGTCATCTTCCTGTCTTGCTAGGTGAGAAGCATTTGAGTAGGCTACCCTCATTATTAATTTCCTCAACTTTTAAAATCTGTTTGTGTTTTCTTCTCCATGAGGCCTTTTCTGATTGATAGAGAATTTCTCCCTTACTTTAGTTTATTCCCCTCTCACAACACTTAGAGCCTTCTAACACTGCACATAATTTACTTAATTTATTAACTTGTTTTCCTCCCCATCTTAGAATGTATGCTCCATAAAGATTTCTTGTCTGTTTTGTTCATTGATATATCCCACCTGCCTAGCATATGATAAGAGTTCAATAAATATTTGTTGAACAATGAAGGGTAGTGTCTGTTTTACTTTCCCACTATTCTAAGCTAATCAATTTCTGTAGAGTTAAAGGTCAGGTGATATAAAATCTGCAGTAAGATGAAGGATGAAACACAGTGGGATCCCATGTATTGTGAATGCATGAATCCTGCATGAATGCTTGCAGATGAAAAAGACATAATTAATTTAAAATCTAGAAAGTAACCCTATGAGTTTTTTCCCACCTGCACAACCTTGTTTTTTCACTGTTATTCTTCACATTTTAAGAAGTTTTAAGAAAACACAATGTAAGCTGAAGAGGAAAGACCACATTCATATCAGGTATAAATTGATAACTAAGCCTTCTTCCTGCCACTTATCAGGAAATTAATAAATAGGAATGAATGACTGACCTGCGGAGTGAATCTGTGCCATCAAGGGCAAGGCTAGGCGACAGTGCAGTGGTGGAAGCAGCCAGGACCTGTAATCACAGAAAGGGTGGGCACTGTTCACCTCTCTGCCATCAAAGAAATCTGGCAACTTTCCTGGGTCCATTGCTTCATCTGGTAAATGAGAGAAAGAAGCCAGACGATAGAGTTCACCTCAACTAGATGATGTACCAAAGGTAAGTTCCGAGAAAATGCCTGTCTTGTTCACAGGTATGGAAAGCCCTAGATCAGCGTGTTCAGCACATAGTAGGCCCTCAGGGTCTTATGAATTGATCGGTAAAATTCTTTTCAAGTGATAGCATTTTAAGGAAGAATATTTGAGGTTTCCTAAATAAATAGTTGTTTTTCTAGAGAAAACCATATACAGATTATTGTCATCTTAGATATATATTCTAGGGGAGGGTAAAGAGAGTACGACTAAGGAATAAATGCTTGTTTCTTCCTAGTGAGTTTGTTACAGACGCCCATTTTATATTTTCGCTCTGACCTCTTGAGTCTTTAATCATATTTTATACAAACGCCTTTGGCGATTTACTTGAAACCTTTAACTCTGCAAGTGAGGACGCCAAACTCCTGAGACTCTTGTATTGTAGTACAACACCCTACCGGTTCCACTCTTGTTGGCGTTCCTACCCTGCCAACACGTAGTTCAGAAAAAGAGCGACCTCCTCCCATTCGCCAGCCCTCCTTCCCTCTCCCGATCTTCGCCTACACCTCCTTCCTCATCAGTGGAAGATTTGCCTTGGTTGGCCCGGCTCTGAGAGAGGTTGGAGGAGACCCGGCGCCTAGCGCTCTCCGGCAGCACCCCCACACTACCTCTGCAGGCTAGTTACTGGGGACCATCGGCTTTCCAACTATGCTGAAAATGCACTTTCATATCGAAAGCAAATTATTTCTTCTACGTAAACCAGGGACCGCTGGTGAATATGTGTGTTTACACTTGCTTTCTCGCCCTGGAGCTGCTGAGGGAATTGATTGGTTAGCTCGCGCCCCTGATTCTCGGGAAGGCCAAGCCCCCCTCTCGCCCCGCCCGGACCCCGCCCCCTCGCGCGGCCATCTGCTTGGCAGTCTGTCCCCCAGTCTCTCACCCGGCCCCTTTTACCCCTCCATCACTCTGCCACCTCCTCTTCTCCCCACCGCCCCCGTCCCCGGCGCCGGCTCCGCCTCTTCCCCCTCCCCCCGCCCCAGGCTCAGAATCTCCCCCGGTCGTTGCCCGGGAAACGAGCCGATACCAGGCAAATAGGCATTCGAGAAAGAAAAGGGGGGAAAGCTACTCAGCATCCTGGTAACAAAGGAGCAATAAAAGCAGCCCCCAAATGGGGACTAAGGACGCGTCTGGGAGAAAATCCGAAAGCGAGCTAGCAATCACCCCAATTTAAAACGGGGAGGGGGATGGAGAGGAAAGGGCATGTTTCACGTTGGGGGTGGGGGACATGAACAACCTTAAATGAGCATTTGGAAATCTCGTGGATGGTGGCTTTTCAAGTTGGAACTCTTCTAATACCCGGGATTCGAGTCCATCCTGGCGGATGGGGACTTGGGCCAAGCCAGCAGGCTCCCTTAAGGGTGATGATAACACGTTTGTTGGCAAGATGCATATCTACGGAACCGTCTCTACATCTGTTCTTTGGAATATGACTTCATGATTGAATAAAGCACCTGAAGGAACTGGACAGCGAGAAAATGAAGCTTCACGTAACGACGTTCAGCTTGGTTATTTTTTTTAAAGCAACACTTAACAAAGACTTATTGGCTTGAACCAACTGTCTTTTTCACTCAGAGTGTGACCTATTTCCCTACAATGAGCAGAAAATAAGGCTGTTTGAGAATTCAGAGCCAGCATCCAGAGAAATGAACCATTCCCTCGACTGCTTCTCACTTCCATAAGGGAAAGATCATTCACATTACAGGATCACTAAATGTAAAGGAGAATAGATGGTTTGGCTTTTCCATGAGCAAAAATGTGGGTGGTAGAGGAATACTTTTTAGGCTGTATCCTGGAGCCCCACCTCCACCTCCCAGATACTTTAAATCAATGCCTTGTCTTTCACACACTAATAGCGTCTGGTATCGGGCAAGTGTAGAGGCCAAGGGAGGTATCTGTGCATACAATTATGAAGCTTTTCCTTTGCCCAATTTAGATTTGGAGCGCCCAAGGTTCTTCTCGCTGTCTCTCAATATGCAGGCAAGTTCTTAGAATTTGTAATCCGGTTGTTTAGAATTTCATCGCTGCAGCCTGCCTCCATTCCTTCTAGAAGCACACCCTCTACACACACACACACACACACACACACACACACACACACAACGTTCGAAAAGGACGTTGCCTCCGATGTTGGCAGTAGGCTGAAAACGACCCATATTGACGCGAATAGCAGCATCCCAACTGTAAATATGGATTCGTGTACTAGAGGATGGGTCTTACCTCACCACAGAGGAAAATTAATTGTATCATTTCGTACAATAATCATAATGCAAGCAGTTTCGATCTTCTGTAAATGTCTTTTAATTTATATGGTGAAAAGTAATCACCAATTGGGAATAGCCAGAGAGATAAATTTGATGCGCTCCGAAGGCCAATCTCAAAATATTTTATTTCATGCCAACGTGGGAGACGGAAGGGAGTGTGTGGCTTCAGCTCTTTGCTGCTTTTGCATTTTCCACATCTGGCCTACAGACCTAATTCCAACTCGCGATCTCGTTTGATGAAATTCGATCGTCGTGGTTTAAATACCTTTCAATGTGGGACGATTTAACAATTGCTGCAGTTAAAAAAAAAACAAACCCTGAGCGCTGTGAAACCCATATGGAACGCGGAGAAGGAAAACATGCCGCAAACACACAAATGCTACCCATTGTCTTTAACACTCGCACACACATACATATACATAAACACACGGGAAAGATGGGGGAGGGGAGCGAGTGGAGAGAGACAGACACGGATATAGACCGACCAGAGTCAGTGCTAGTCAAGTTAACGCTTTCTCCGCCCCCATCCACAAGTACCCCCCTCCCGCGTTAATTAATTCCAAACAAAGCAAGCCAATCAAGGGATGCATTATTATTTTCAAGCAGAGGGAGGCGAGAGGCATGTATTTTTAATTGATTTATTTATTTGGAGGACATTAATTCTCGGTCTGAAGCTGATTTTCAAACCGTTTGCAAAGCGCGGCTCCATTGTTCGCCGGGCGCGCAGGCCCCGCCCCCTGCTTTGTGTGCTGCGCGCGGATTGGCCGGCGCGCACGGGGGCCGCGTCAGCGCCCGCGAGCCCATTCATCTGTGCACTTGGGCGTTGGACCCCGCATCTTATTAGCAACCAGGGAGATTTCTCCATTTTCCTCTTGTCTACAGTGCGGCTACAAATCTGGGATTTTTTTTTATTACTTCTTTAAAAAAAAAAAAACTACACTTGGGCTCCTTTTTTTGTGCTCGACTTTTCCACCTTTTTCCCTCCCTCCTGCGCGGCTGCTTTTTGATCTCTTCGACTAAAATTTTTTTTATCGGAGTATATTTAATCGGTTCTGTTCTGTCCTCCTCACCACCCCCACCCCCTCCCTCCGGTGTGTGTGCCGCTGCTGCCGTTGCCGCTGCTGCTGCCGCTGTTGCTGCTCGTCCCGTCGTTACACCAACCCAAGGCTCTTTGTTTCCCCTCTTGGATCTGTTGAGTTTCTTTGTTGAAGAAGCCAGCATGGGTGCCCAGTTCTCCAAGACCGCAGCGAAGGGAGAAGCCGCCGCGGAGAGGCCCGGGGAGGCGGCTGTGGCCTCCTCGCCTTCCAAAGCGAACGGGCAGGTAAATTCTACCTGTAGTTCTGGTTATTTCTTTGGTGTCCCTCTCTAGTCTCAAAGCTTCCCTTCCTTCTGTTCGCGCCCGAGGCGCATTCGGTGAAGAAGAGCGTGGCCGGATTCTAGTCTGAAAGTTGAATGGAGAAGGATAGCCTAAATTGTCAATTTTTCATGGAGGGGTATCTCCACCCCCCTACCCCAAAGAAGTGGTTCCAGAGAATGCTGGCGGATTCTTGAGTAGACGGGAGGAAAAGAGTGATAAATCGTCTAAAATGGCGTGGTTGGGGGAATGGCAGAACGTGACGAGTTAGATGCTCCCCCTTAAGCCAGGTTGCATTTGTATTTGGGGGCACAATGGTACTCGGGTGGCTTTCGTGTTTGTTATTGAGACTGGGTCGCCTTCGAGATGTCTGAACTGGGGTGTATGTGTTAGAGAGAGAGAGGGAAAAGGGGGGGCGTAAATGGGGATGGTGTTGGAAAAAGGCAAAAAGGCAGGGATTGTCTTATTGTATACTGAGGCGGCGTGCCCTGGGTTCTTGGAAAGGTGGCTGGCTGAAGCTGTACAGAAGGCTTTCGGTAGATTTCGGTGGGGCTTTCCCACTGTCTGAATCTTATTTGTAGCTGTCTGTGGAATTACACACCCATTTGACTTCCCAACGCTATCCCTGGGGTGGGAACATTCGGTGGATCTTTTAAGAACCTCTCCAGATGGTTTGAACGTTTCGGTTTGGATTGTTCGTGTGCGTGGCGCTTCGGCCACCCGCGAGGGGCCGCCCCAGCGCTGCCCGGACCCAAGCAGATAGCCACGGTTGGGTGGGCTCTAGAGGTCGGCCATGGGTGGCTGCTTCACAAACACTGGGCACCACGCCTCTTTTCCTAGAGCGGAGACCGTGTTGCTTCGCCTGCTCTAACCTACTGGGTAAAGACGGACTCTGCCAATTGCTTTAAACCCGTTAAAAAATGCAAAATGAACTGCCCTGGCTTTGCAAAATCATGGGCGAAGGTGGGTGTGGAAGCAGAGGCGAGACTTCAGAAATAATGGGGTTTTCCCCACCCTTGTGGGTTTCGGTCCTACCCGGAGGCTGGGAAGCCACCTGAGCTTTGTTTGCGGACTCTTGGGCTGCACGATCCCGGCTCGGGGGCGCCTCGGCCTGCGGGCAGGGCCCGGCTGGGCAGGGCGGGGTGGCCGGGCGGCCCCGCCCCTCGTCGCCCGCCTGCGCCCAGTTCCCAGCGATGGAGGCGCAGCGCCCTCTGCTGTTCGCAAGGCCAAGGACGTGTGCAGTGCTTTTGAGCACGCAGAGCCGGCGCTTCTGGCAGGAGTGCTGTGATCCCCTGGGGCGTTCTCGGTGTTTTGACGAGGCCTTTAGGGTTTAGGGCAAAAAGCGGATGTTGGACCTAGGCGCAGACCACCAGCTCTGGCTGTGCGCCTTCTTTCAAAGGGCATTTGCTGTATCGAATATTATTGGCTCCTTTTACAAAGCCCGCGAGGCCAGGGCTGGAATAGTTATCCTTTCGCCTTCCACATTGCGGGTTTGGTCCTTGGGACATCTCCTGCTGTGCCTTTAGGGCTCTCCAAATGGCGCTGACCCATTTCTTCGTCCGGGGGACTTTTGGCCGGGCCCCAACCCCGCCTCCCCATAATTGCGGGACTGAGGGACTCTGAAGTCAGAGATGCCCTAGGGAAACTGGCTCTCCCGGCCCTGGGGTGGGGGCAGGAATGGCGGTTGCCCGGGCCGCTTCAGTGACGCTCCCGCTTTCTCTGCCCCGCAGGAGAATGGCCACGTGAAAGTAAACGGGGATGCTTCGCCCGCAGCCGCCGAGCCAGGCGCCAAGGAGGAGCTGCAGGCCAACGGCAGCGCTCCGGCCGCCGACAAGGAGGAGCCCGCGGCCGCCGGGAGCGGGGCTGCGTCCCCCGCCCCGGCCGAGAAAGAGGAGCCCGCCGCCGCCGCCCCCGAGGCAGGGGCCGGCCCCGCGGAGAAGGAGGTCGCCGCGGAAGGCGAGGTCGCCGAGCCCGGCTCGCCCACGGCCGCCGAGGGGGAGGCCGCGTCGGCGGCTTCCTCGACGTCTTCGCCCAAGGCCGAGGACGGGGCCACACCCTCGCCCAGCAACGAGACCCCGAAAAAAAAAAAGAAGCGCTTTTCCTTCAAGAAGTCTTTCAAGCTGAGTGGCTTCTCCTTCAAGAAGAACAAGAAGGAGGCGGGAGAGGGCGGTGAGGCCGAGGGCGCAGCCAGTGCCACCGCCGAAGGCGGCAAGGACGAGGCCGCCGGGGGCGCCGCTGCAGCCGCCGCCGAGGCGGGCGCGGTCCCCGGGGAGCAGGCGGTGGCGCCGAGCGAGGAGGCCGCCGCGGGCGAGGAGGGGGCGGCAGGTGGCGACCCGCAGGAGGCCAAGCCGGAGGAGGCCGCCGTCGCGCCAGAGAAGCCATCCGCCTGTGAGGAGCCCAAGGCCGCAGAGGAGCCCAAGGCTGAAGAGAAGGCGGAGGAGGCTGGGGCCAGCGCCGCCGCCTGCGAGGCGCCCTCCGCCTCAGGTCCCGGCGCGCCCCCGGAGCAGGAGGCAGCGCCCGCGGAGGAGCCCGCGGCGGCCTGCGCCTCTTCTGCCTGCGCAGCCCCGTCACAGGAGGCGCAGCCCGAGTGCAGTCCAGAAGCCCCCCCTGCAGAGGCGGCCGAGTAAAAGGGCCAGAGGTTATGAGATAATCGAAGAACTTTTCTCCCCCGTTTGTTTGTTGGAGTGGTGCCAGGTACTGGTTTTGGAGAACTTGTCTACAACCAGGGATTGATTTTAAAGATATCTTTTTTTCTTTTTCTTTTTTTTTTTTTTTTTTTTTACTTTTTTTTAGCAGCAAATTTTTTTTCCCGTTCCCCACAGATCCCATCTCAAATCATTCTGTTACCACCATTCCAACTGGTGGAGGAGAGCTTAAAACACCTTCCTCTGCCTTGTTTCTTTTTTCCTTTTTCTTTTTTGCATCAGTATTAATGTTTTTTGCATACTTTGCATCTTTATTCAAAAATGTAAACTTTCTTTGTCAATCTATGGACATGCCCATATATGAAGGAGATGGGTGGGTCAAAAAGGGATATCAAATGAAGTGATAGGGGCCACAATAGAGAAAATGAAGTGGTGCATGATATTGCCAAGATAATGTGCCACTAGAAATGATGATGTAAAGGCTTAGTCTTTTTTTTTTTTTTTTAAAGAAGAGTTATTACGATGTATTTTGTGAGGCAGGTTTACAACACTACAAGTCTTGATTAAGAAGGAAAGAAAAAAAAAACACCGATACCCAGATTTTAAAAAAAAGATCATAGTCTTAGGAATTCATTTAAACCATAGGAACTTTTCACTTATCTCATGTTAGCTGTACCAGTCAGTGATTAAGTAGAACTACAAGTTGTATAGGCTTTATTGTTTATTGCTGGTTTATGACCTTAATAAAGTGTAATTATGTATTACCAGCAGGGTGTTTTTAACTGTGACTATTGTATAAAAACAAATCTTGATATCCAAAAGCACATGAAGTTTGCAACTTTCCACCCTGCCCATTTTTGTAAAACTGCAGTCATCTTGGACCTTTTAAACTCAAATTTTAAACTCAACCAAGCTGTGATAAGTGGAATGGTTACTGTTTATACTGTGGTATGTTTTTGATTACAGCAGACAATGCTTTCTTTTCCAGTTGTCTTTGAGAATAAAGGAAAAAAAAAAAACTTCAGATGCAATGGTTTTGTGTAGCATCTTGTCTATCATGTTTTGTAAATACTGGAGAAGCTTTGACCAATTTGACTTAGAGATGGAATGTAACTTTGCTTACAAAAATTGCTATTAAACTCCTGCTTAAGGTGTTCTAATTTTCTGTGAGCACACTAAAAGCGAAAAATAAATGTGAATAAAATGTACAAATTTGTTGTGTTTCTTTATGTTCTGATAATACTGAGACTTCTAGGATGTTCTGATAATACTGAGACTTCTAGGTCTTCTAATTTTTAAAAAGATTTTGCATGCCATCAAGAGTAAATTTGGTTGTGATTTTTAATCTGAAGTTTTTCAAGCTCTGAAATCCATAATCAGCAGTGTCTGATTACATATATAGGAAGATCTTTAACATTCCATGTTCAATCTGTTACCACTTATCTGCATTTAGTTTTCATTTAAAAATTGAACATAACTTTTTATTGTAGCTATATAGCATGTCGGATTAAGTCATTTAGAACAAAAGTGGTATGACCCTAAGACTATTTAAATGTCTTATGAGAATATTTCATAAAACCATTTTCTTGTCATACAGGTCCAGAAACTCAAATTTTATAAAATGATTGAGTCTATTGAGTCAACCACAGATGGGTCATGAAAAGTGGCCAAACGTGTCTTAAAAGTTGATGGTGTATTACCTGCCATTGTAATTGCTTAACAGTTGGCTAATTTCCCAATTATTGCTTGGATTATGTTGTACCTTAAGAAAACAGGCTTATGTAATGAAGTAATGGTGTCAAATGGACAACATTGTCAGTTTATGGGCCTTTAGCATAGATGCAACCATTTTTTTCTTTTTTACAAAATGAAAGTGTATTAGCAGCTTGTTACTCAAAAGAAAAGATACTCTATGTATTAATCCTTCCTAGTTTACCTCTCTGCTCTTTAGCACTCCATAACTGGATGTTTTTCCTTCACTGGACCCTATACTGAATTGACTTTTAATATTTATCAAATACCATTGCTTTTTTAAATGCAGAATTGCTCATGCACAGCTGTTCTGCTGCTTTTGAGCAGTTTGCAGTGGTAGGGTTCTGCGATTGTTAGTGCAATTGTTAACACCTGAATGCCAAAATCTTAATAGGAAAATAACAAATTAGCTTTTTGATATGCTCTTTTAATTGGAATAATGGGTCAAAAATAATGGTTCATGACTTCTCTGTACTAAAACCCTCCCCACTAATAAAGTCAAGTAACATTTGGAAGGGTGTGTATTTTTAGGATTTCTTGATCTTGGAGGATGTTTGTAAGTTAAAAATCAAATCTGGTAACCAAAGGACTGATTTATGGGTCTTTCCCACCTTAACCAACTTTTTTGCAAATACCTAGTTGGCCAAGTACAGTGCCTGGCATGTAGTAGGACTCAGTTAAAAAAAAAAAAAAAAAAAAGGATTTAAAAAAAATAACTCCCAAAGTGAGTTGTCAAAAATACTGTGTAGAAAACTATTATATATTGCTAGGTTTGTTCTTTTAACCGCTGGGATTTATTAAGATGCATTATTTTGATTTTAATCACTGCCTAAAACACTTTGGGTGGTATTGACGGAGTGATGGATTTTCCTCCAAGTGATTAAATGAAATTTGACATATCTTTTCATCCAAAGTTTTGTACATCATGTTGTTTTCTAATGGAAAAATGTTAATATGGCTTTTTTGTACTACTAAAAATAGCTTTGAGATTAAGGAAAAATAAATAATTCTTGTACAGTTCAGTATTGTCTATTAAATCTGTATTGGCAGTATGTATAATGGCATTTGCTATGGTTATAAAATACTTCCTCTGGATTATAATAATCATTTGGTCCAATTCCTATTGCTTGTAAAATAAAGTTTTACCAGTTGATATTATCAAGCCTGCTAAAATAGGATTTTTTATACATTTTATTTTTGGTTTTTTTTTTGGTTTTGGTACTGGGGATTGAACCCAGGGGCACTCCACCACTGAGCCACATCCCCAGCCCTATTTTGTATTTTATTTAGAGACGGGTCTCACTGTTGCTTAGAGTCTCACTAAGTTGCTGAAGGTGGCTTTGAACTCGCGATCCTCCTGTCTCAGCCTCCCAAGTGCTGGGATTACAGGTGTGCACCACCGCACCAAGCTATAAATTTTATTTTCAAACATAAATTTTTAGAGAAAATTTAAAATTTTAGGTGTTAAAAGTGTTAACTATTATTCAGTTGAAAGGATTTAGAGGATATGCTTTGATATTGTACTTGAATATGAAATTATTGTACATTGAAAGTGAGTTATTTGCCCACAGGTCAATTTTAACTGTAGAACTTGGTAATTGACAAATGATGCAATTCATTTATATTTTTTCCTCATATGAATTAGAAAGAATAGAACTTTGCAATTTAGGTTAAGAATTTAGGGTAAGATGCTCTTTGAACTCTTATTTTAGATAAATTCTTGAATAGCAGTTGGAAAGGTAGTGTAATTTAATACAGCTCAAATTAAAAGAAAATTTGAAAACCAGTTAAGTAACAGACTGTTAGTCTTTGCCTTCCCTTTCATCATTTACTGTGAACACTGAGTATTTTTTCCCTCTCCACTTCCCAGTTATATGGAAGTATTTAAAGTAGGGTGCAGCGAACAATTTTAAAATGCTTTTCATCATAACTCTTCCAGTCCCTGTTGAGATTAAAGTTTGGGCATTCTTTTAAATTATACCTAAGAATGCCATTCTGAAATGGAAATACTTTAAAAGGTTAGGTGTGAATTTCAGTAAATTCGTGGTAAGGTTTTCTTTGTGTTTTCAATGTTTAGAAACTATTAAACAGGGTTGTAGTTGACCAAAACTAAATGGATTGTCTTTTTTTTTTTTCCCTGATTAACCTTTGTTCTAGTAATATAGCAATCACAATTGAATTATAAGTAACAAACTTAACTGCTACATATTTGTATTTTTTAAAGTTAGAAGTAGGGCAAGGTGAAATTGAGATAATTTTTTGTCTAGAATATATTCAACTCAAGAGATACTTTTAAATCTGTTTCAAAGACACATGAAAATACATTTTATTGTTTATAGTTATGACTTGTGTAAACAAAATGATAATCATCCCTAGTTTGATCTGCCTAATAAACAGAGACAATGATTTTCTAGAAGTCAGACCTTTCTTCCAAAGGTTAAGATTGTATATCATTTTTTTAAAAACTCTGCTTTCTATGTTATATGTAGTGAAGTTTTTTTAAAAAAGTTTTTTTTAGTTGTAGATGGACACAATATCTTTATTTTATTTATTTATTTACATGTGGTGCTAAGAATAGAACCCAGTGCCTCACATGTGCTAGGCAAGTGCTCTACCACTGAGCTACAGCCCAAGCCCTTAGTAAAGATTTCTTTCTTTTTTTTTTTTTTTTTGCAGTGCTGGGGATTGAACCCAGGGCCTTGTGCTTGCAAGGCAAGCACTTTACCAACTGAACTATATCCCCAGCCCAGTAAAGATTTCGTTTGAAGAAGTTCTAAGAATGTTTTGAATCTTGGAAGCATCAACTACGATTTGAGTATTTCAAATTTATGAGTAAATTTTCAAGAATGCTAGCAGGGAAACCTCATATTGGGGTATATAGATTGTGTTTCATTCTAGGAAAAAATACAATACTTCATAAACTTGTATTGGAAATGTGAACAAAACACCTTTTACTCTCACTTATTGGGGCTTGAATTTTAATGTTCCAAAATAAAATGTGTAACCCTATATAATTGGGGGTAATTATAGATTCCAACTTCACATTACAAACATAACAACCCTCTTCTATCAAAATATGAGTGTTCCATATAATCATCTAGTCTCCTTGAGACTTTAAATGAAAAATACAGAACTAAGTGGTTTGGTATATCCTTAGAAATACAGCAGGGCGGGGGAGAATTAAAATCATTTTTTTATAGTAAACAATTTAAATATAAAGGATTCGTTTTAAATATTAAAATGTCAAGGCAACAAAACCAGTGTTTGCCTTGAGTCCATGTCATGCTTAGTAATGATGTAATGCGTGGAAACATATTTAAGCAAGGGACAAGACCCTCAGCAATACATTTTACAGTATTTCAATTTCTCTGTGGTCAGTTCCTGACACTTTTAAACAGGTTATGATACCTTCTTGACTATAGGTCGTTCCCTCTTCTTCCTCACTTGTCCTTCATCCAGCTCAGTGCTCCAAAAAGGAAATCCAGCCACCCTAAACTGCCCATGTGGAAACGTAACAAAGATACTGATTCAGAAATTGTTTGGAAGGATATGTAGAATGTAAAGTTATTGTTCAGAGATTCTATGTTGACTTTTGAAGACAATTTAACAGGAGGCAAAAAATCAAGGATGTTAAGGATAAGACTTAATTGCAAGGAGTCTTAAAACTTGACTCCAAAGACAGTATCTTTCCTATTTTACTGTTTTAAAATTGTTTTTAAAACTAATATTTTTCATTATTTGTTTTCTTAGCAATTCCCAAAGATTACACTGATGATCTTGGAAACTGGCATAGAAGGGTGTAGATGATGGACCAAACTGAAAGGTTTAAGGTTTTTAATTCTGTAAATTTTGAACCACTGACCTATCAGCTAAGAACCATAGGTCATCTGTATTCAAGGGTTCTACATCTATAGAATAGATTCAACAAATTGTAGATTTAAAATACTCAGAAAAAAATTATTTCTGTATGGAATGTGTATGGACCTTTCTCTTGCCATCATTTCCTAAACAATACAGTATAGCAGCTTTATTTTTAGCATTTATCCTGTATTAAGTATTACAAGTAATTTATAGATGATTTAATGTATATAGAAGGATATTGTGTAGGTTACATGCAAATACTATTCCATTTTATATACAGGACTTTAGCATCCTCAGATTTTGTTAATTGTGTTGGGGGAGGGATTACGTATGTGTTGGTATACCCCTAAATTTTAGTTGGGATTTCATGCCCAGATACCTTCCATTACAGATCATTTTAATGGAATTAACCTAATCACTATACTATAATTATAGTTAAATATCATCAAAATCTAATAATTTAAAACCTTGCTCCATGTTCTAAGAAAAATGTCTGGAATGTACAAGCACAAGGAAACCCAGCAACCACTCGCCACTGGAGACTACAGGTTAGCACATGGCGAAGCAGCACACCAAATAGAACATGCTGGTCAACAGACAATACCAATTACTAGCAAAATGTTAAAACTTCTATCATCAAGTGTGTGTCACAGAAATTGGCAATGTTTAAAAAATTTGTAGTAAAAAAAGAAGAAGAAATTAGAAAAATGATACTTGTTACAGAGTTCAGAGTCTTGTATGGCACAATTAACTGACATCTTTGTATAAAGAACTTTTAAGAAGTTTGAATTTAAGTGCTCATAGGATAACCTTCCTTTCTAAGTAAACTACCAACTAGAACAACTTATTTTAGTGTTTTTTAATAAATTTGCAAGTATTAGATGAGTGATAGTCTAAAATAGCATTCTAAAAGAATTGAGGGCAACTAGTGAGGTCATGAAGAAAAGAGAGTTTATGGACTTGGTCAGGTCGTATAAAATATTTATTATTAACTGGAAAAATCAATTATCTTAGCAGGGTCATTTTCGTCTAGTCTTTGAGGCATTATCTAGTCCATTAATTGGTCTGCAATAGTACAATGCATGTCTTTCCTTTTCTCTTATGCCATCTGATGTTTATAAGCATAAGTTACAACTATGAAGTTTGGAATTTTAAAAATTAGAATAGTAGCATTAGTTTTTAAAACTTTCATGGTGGATAACTCGTAAATTTAAATTTTTCATGTAGTCTAGAAACAAACAATAGCTTTTTACACACGTATATAAATGTACCAAAAAGAATTTCACCTCTGTGTGTGTGTGTGTGTGTGTGTGTGTTGTAGTACATATCAATACATACCAATCAAAAGTAAGTAAAGGAATAAAAGGAAGATCAATAGAAGAGAGGAAAGAAAACAGGAAGAAGGAGGAGGGAAGGGAAAAAGGGGGGAATGGGGACTGAAATGAAATTTCTTGTGTATATTATTTGTCAAAATGAACCCAAACACTACACATGATATAATTTTCAAAAAGCATGCTTCCTCCTTCTTTTTTTTTTTTTTTTTTTTTTTTTTTTTTGGTGGAGTGAAGGGGTGGGGATACCAGGAATCACACCCTCTACTACTGAGTTACATTCCCAGTCCTTTTAAATTTTTAGACAGGGTCTGTAAATTGCTGAGATTGGTCTTGAAATTGTAATCCTCCTGCCTCAGCCTCCTGAATTACTGGGATTACAGGTATGTGCCACCAGGTCCAGCTCCTTACATTCTTACTGTCCTGAATTCTAATTTTGTTATCCAAAGTATATCTATAAGTTATATATACGAATCAGAAGTTAATATGAATATTTGCTTTCCATTATTAATGTTTGAATTTTTAAAAATAAAAATTTTCTCAGGGCTACAGATATAGCTCAGTTTGTAGAGTACTTACCTGTCAAGCACAAAGCCCTGGGTTCAATCCCTAGCACCACAAAGAAAAAAATTTTTTTTTCTATCTTCAACCTCATTTTTTCCCATTGGCTACATGAACTATTTGGAAAATATTACCATATCTTCTGAATACTTCCAAATTATAAAGGACAGTAGTTGAATGAAGGTTTAGATTTGGTTATAGGAGCATTTTATGACTAGAAGTTGATTCTCTAAAATTCTTTGTGTGAGGGGCTGAGGTTGTGGCTCATGGCAGAGCACTTGCCTAGCATGTGGGGGGCACTGGGTTTGATCCTCAGTACCATATAAAAATAAATAAATAAAGGTATAAAATTATTTTTAAAATTATTTGTGTGAATGCCTTTAATTTTTTAACTACTAATTAATCTTTTATAGTATAGAATTATAATAGTAACCATCATGGACATCTGATCTACAATAAAGAATGCTACTATTCTAATTTTTAAAATTCCAAACTTCCTGGTAACAACTTATGCTTATAAAACATCAGGTGGCATAAGAAAATTGACAGAATAACATTTTCTTTCTTTTTTGTCCCTCAACAAGTCTCACTCCTAAGACTGGTAGTTATGTTATTTCCTAAAGAGGGTTCGAGAACAAAATAGTAGATTAGCTATTCAGGTGCTGGAATCAAAGGGACCTAGTTCTGTCACATGCAAACTTTTTGGAATATTAGGTATTTTACTTTATCTATTTGAGCCTCAGCTCTATTGTGTGTAAAATTGGGCACAAAAAGAGTACCCAGTATTTCTAGTAAATAGATACCTAAGTAGTTCTGTTACTGGGGTCACTAGAGTAGGAACTAGTGAACTCTAGTGTCTGGCATCTGGGAAGTACTCAGTGAATGTTTACTATTATTATTAATTCCATGGCTGCTATAATGTGCATTTTTGGATGAACATTGAACTAAAACTTGCATCTACCTTAGATAGATACTGGTACCTTGAAATAATTTGCAATACATTTAAATCAAGATGCTCTACATAAAGATATTAAAACAAAGCCTGTCATGGTGCATCTGTAATCCCAGTAATGAGGGAGGTTGAGTCAGGAAGATTACAAGTTCAAGGATAACCTGGGCAATTCAGTGAGACCTTGTCTCAAAATAAAAAAGGGTTGGAGTTATAGCTCCATACTAGAGCCCTGCTGGGTTCAATCCCCAGTACTGCCAAAGGAAAAAAAAAATTAAAACCAAAAACCAGATTTCTGGTTGATTTTCTATTCATAGGTATTTGTTTTTAGTTAATTTTTATTGGTGCATTATAATTATACCTAACAGTGAAATTCATTGTGATATATTCAAACAGGCACGTAACTACATTATTTTTAGCAAACACTTATGGAATATTTATTGTGTTCTAGGGAATGGACTTAGATCTAGGAATCAAGGGTGATTATGTCCATGCTCAAGTGGTGGGAAAATCACTCAAGTTAAAAATAATACCAACATTATCGATGATAATTTATAATGTCATTTTTAACAGGCCAACTCACTTAATTCTTATAGTATGGATTATATAGACATGATGAAAAGCAGTTGAATATTATAAAAATAATATTTAACATACAGCAAGTTTATTTTTTAATAACATTTAAAAAAATATATCAGGAAGAAATAAAGAGGTGCATGTTCAGATTATTATCATTTTACAAACCACCTGTGCTCTAAAACAATCATCATTTTTATTAAAAAAAATTTAGTGGCTTTATTGATGTGTAATTGACATACAATAAACTGCAATATTAAAATATAGAGTTTGATAAGTACACAAATGTGCCCACCTCTAAACTATTACCAAAATCAAGATAATGATAATGAGCATAACCACAAATTTCATGATTCTGTAAGTTAGGTATCTGAGCAGTCATTTGAGGGACAGCTTATCTCAGATTACCACATCTATAGCCACAGCTGGAGTTGATAGAATAGCTGGGGTGGCCCACAGGTCTGGGGTCTTCATTCTTCCACAAAAGGTATTTGTTGGGATGAGAAGTTCCAAAATAGTTCCTTGCTGTCTGATCGTGGGGCCTGGGAGGGGATGGCTGGAACAGTAAAGATGGAGCAGATATTCTTCTTGCAGAGGGGTCTCGGGATAGATTTCTTACATGGCAGCTGACTTCCCCTACAGCTGGAGTTCCAAAACACAGTGTTCCCAGGGACAGGGAGCAGAAGCTGCCAATCTTTTGTCATGTAGGTCCCAGAAACTGGCACAACTTCACATCTGTGTTTTATTGATTAAAACAGTCACAGTTCTCACATAGATCCCAGGAAAGAAGGGCACGGACATCTCCTGTTGATGGGAAAACTTTAAGGAACTTTTGACTATCTTTAAAATACTACAAGATAGGGCATGGTGGTGCACGCCTGTAATCCCAGCGACCCAGGAGGCTGAGGCAGGAGGATCGCGAGTTCAAAGCCAGTCTCAGCAACTTAGCGAGGCCCTGAGCAACTCAGTGAGACCCTGTCTCTAAATAAAATACAAAATAGGGCTGGGGATGTGGCTCAGTGGTAGAGTACCCCTGAGTTCAATCTCCGGTTTCAAACAAACAAACAAATAAAAACACTACAAGATGTGTTGAATACCCTGTATTCTTAAGGGGAAAAAAGACTTCAGTTTGGGGACATGAACAAACAATTTCTGTATATCACAAGAACTAACAGGGAAAGGAGACAGAAGTGATACCAGAATTTCCATTGACTCCTCTGTCTTCATAGATCTTTACCAAGTAATATTCTTTAAATAACCTGGAATTGCAATGTTTTGATATAGTACAAATATGTGCATTTCTGGTTACAAATGCATGTAGTCAAAATTATAGGGTAAATACCATTGTGCATTTATCATAGAATATTATTTCAGTCATGGGATACTTTAGTCATACAAATTATTATCAAGATTCCAAAATCATTATTGAGACATCATCATTTCAGTTAAACCATTTGAGATGGGCATATTGGATTCTAGTGATGTAATATTTCTACAGTCCTATCCTATTGGAAATCTCCTGTTCTTTACCTTATAAGATTCATCTTCTAAAAGTTGGGGGGGTATGCCTCTATAAATAGATCTTTTATATCTTAACAAACTTGACTAGAGATCAGTTCAAATACAAGGTTTAATAATTTCTGAATAAATATAACCTGGATATGTTGGATAGCATATTGAAGAAATGTCATCACACCATGATGAAAATACTCTTTCCTTACTGTTCAGTCACCTTATGAAATGTGTGAATGTTATACAGACTGCAGTAAAAAAGAAAAAAAAATGTTTTAAGTTAGTGAAGTGTAACATGTAAGGTCATTGAACTCAGACGCACTTAACCACTGAGCCACATCCCCAGCCCTTTTTTGTATTTTATTTTGAGACCAGTCTCACTGAGTTGCTCAGGGCCTCCCTCAATTGCCAAGGGTGGCTTGGAAGTCGTGATTTGAGGAGGATATTTTTACTGTGGTCTTTTGGAGAAACACAAGGGCAAGGCGGGTATAAGTACAGTTGACACATAAGAGAGGGGGACTTCGCTCATTAAAAGGAAATTAAATTTGTGATCATTGTTAGTATTAAATGCTTCTTTCAATGGAAGTGGTTACTTCCTGGGAAGAAAGCACTTCTTCATTGCATCCCTTTGGATTCCCCTTAACCACTAGAGAGGGTCACCTCAAGTAGTATCAGTGACCTTTGTTTCCCAAGTGTCTTGGTGTACTGTCATTCCTAACACACCCCCTCTGACAAACTCACACACAAACGGGAAGAAGGAAGATAGAATCTTCTGAGCGCACATGTGCATGTCTCTCTCCATCAGGGAGATTACAAAGGACCGTTAAAATGTTAGTCACTTGGGATACTACGGTTACAGGAGTGGCCAGGTGTAAAGAGACTTGATCATCAGGTAAATCTGAAGGTGATTCATAGGAGAAGGAAGTGTATGTCAAGGAATAGAGTTTAAGGCAGTGACATTCCTCAGACGACTAGGCAGAGCATTAAGAACAAGCAATCAAAACAGCACAGCTCCTTTATTTTGTGCATCTTATATGTTTGGTTTTTGAATGTTTAAATCATTTTGCACATGTGGTTTTTAAGAGGATCATATCAGGTTTTTAATTTCTAAATCAGTTTCTTTACAATGTTATGCTATCTCCATGGAGTTAGGGGATCGTGTAACAAGGATGAAAAGCAATTAAAATTAATTAGCGTGATAGAGGTCCAGCCAGGTCGAAGTACCTACTCACCCGTCCACATTCCAGACCTCTAATAGAGGTGTGTGTGTGCAGGGTAGTAAATAAGTGTCTGCCACTTGGAGTATTAAGTTAATCAGCAAAAGAAGAAAAAGAAGTCACACATGATAGTAAGTACTGAAGCAGGAAAGAGAACTCAAAATTATTCCTACCTTGCTAAGCCTTAAATTCTAGAATTTCAAATATACTTGTTCAAAATGTACCTTCTCTGCTCTTTCTCAACAAATTCCTCCCAGAAAAAAAGGATTTCTCTGTGGAACTCAGTGCAGGTCCAATGCTTCTTCCATATAGTTATTAATACCCTCTATAAACATGAAAGCAAGTCAGATGTGAAACATAATTTAAATATTCAATAACCAAACATTAATTTATCAAAAGTCTTTTATGTGAGCTATTTTGCTAGGTTTTCAGGACACAGCCAAGAAAAAGTCAAGTTTCCTACTTGAGGAGCATATAGGCAACAGGCAAGTCTTGCAAATCAATTACAAAATACAACGGAAAACTACCTGGAAAAAAAAAAAAAAAGAATGGATCCATGTCCCAGAGATTTAAATGTTAAAAATTTTTAAAATATGAAAAAGTGCTAGAAGAGTCCTAGGCACAATTTCTAACAGAATAGGAAAGACTCCACTAATAACTACATAAAAATAAAAAAGGTAAAAAATTACTCCAAATAAAGTCAAAAGAAAATACAAACTGGGGAAAAATAGCAACCTATAAATAAAAGTTTAAATTTTCTAAAGAGTTTTTATAAATTAATAAAATACCAACATCCCAACCGAATCTGAGCAAAGAACATGGCTTTGCAGTCAAAATACAAATGGCTCTCAACTACATCAAAGTGTGCTCACATTTATATATATATAAAAAAATAGAACTAAAAACTGAAAGTATACCATTTTCTATTTATTAGATTAGGAAAAATCAAAAACTCTAAGAATGCACAGTGTTAGGCTGTGGAAGAACAATGACTATATTACTGATAGAGTGTAAGTTAG
>JAJEJO010000457.1:883988-969615 GCA_020662805.1 Glaucomys volans | reverse complement strand
GAAAACCTGAAAGAACTGTGGAAAAGGGAGAAGATGCCTAATTATTTACAAGTGCCAAAAATATCTTTAGCAAATACATAAGAAATTGGGTAGCTAGGTACAGGTATGAGAGAATGCTCACTGATTTGTCTTGGTACCTATTGAATTTGAACAGTATGATTGTTCAAATTCTCCAATTTTAAAATGGTGAACCCTAAAAATTATAACTTGACAAGTATGATAGGCTCTATTTCCTAAAGTAAAAATTAAGCTATTCTTAGAAGAGAGCAGGAAGTTTGAAATCTATCCCAGAAAATCTATTATTTTGATAGTGTCTATATTCATAATGTGATTGGAGTTCAGACTAGAGGACTGACTACCTGAACTGGGAGAGAATAATCCAGGGTGGCCACACAGAGAGGTGGATTTTGAGCTGGGTCTCAAAGAGTGAAAGATGACCTGCATATATTGTAAGCTGCTGTAAGAAGAAACTGAGAGGAGTTAAGTCTGATGGCTTCTTCTCCTATGTGAAAGGGGAGGTAAGACCATCCCATGAATATGAGTTTTTAAGAAAGAGGAGGACTTGAAGAGTGGAAAGGGCTGGCAGCTTTTCCATAGGAAATGAGTAAAAGAAGTAAGAACAAGTAGAACAGCTAGGTCAAAAATATGAGTTCCCAACGATATCATCAGCACTGTGATGAGATTTTTCTCCACTTACTCAGGTAGAGGAAACAGACAACGAATGGATCCAGGAACAAAGATGGAGAGCACACATGTAAGAAAAGGGCAAAAGAATATGGAAAGACACTGATCTGAGAGCAAGCGCTGAGCCATTCAGTCCTGTACAGGAATCTGGAGGAATGGGAGACAATGGAAAAGAAGCAGGGCCCTTGAGGACTTAAAAGATGGTGATGGGGGTAAAAAGGGGGTGAAGCCTGATGAGAAGAAAATAATGTGATGATTGGTCTGAAGCTGACGATTTCAAACATGGGACAATTCTGAATGAAGATACGGGTTCTGTTTCCAGTACTGGTTGTTAAAAATAAACTGACACTATTTTATCTGGGGACATTACGTTTTGACTTGTAAAGCAAAAATTGGGTATATCCTCTTACAACACTAGGGCATGATTCTAGAGACCATATTTTATAAACCAAAATAAAAACACATGGCTTAATAATGGTTCCTACTTTTTGTAATTTGTTAATATATTTAAATGAAAAGACAAGCAATACACAGCATACAGAGTGTGTGTTGGTATCATATCAGAAAACTCAGGAATCACAGTTTTTATAGATGAATATGATGATGAAAAATTAAATACCTTCAATCATGCTTGAAATGCAACAGTTTTTAGACTAAACTTGGAGAAAGAGGCCATATATGAACTCAGTGCTTTCCAATGCTACTTTCACACCATTGCTCCCTCAAGCTCTACCAGTATTGAGGACGGTGTAGTTCAATAGTAAGAGATAAGTAATACTTCTTATTTAATTTATTGTTGGTGATTTTATTTACGTCTCTTGCAGAAAGGCATCCCAGCCAGAATAACTTCTTTCCCCCCAGAAGGATGGGTGTATTCTTTCTTGTCCGCCTCCAAGTTTAAAGAGAAGGCTGTTTCCCTGTTCAGATTCCAAATTCCTTAGGAAAACAGAGGCTACAACAAAACCACACCAGTAACTTCCACTCACATGTCAATTTTAAAACAACTCGGGAAAGGTCAGCCTATTTGACTTCCTTCTATTGTTGAATTTGCCCAGTTCCTGATTATATTACAGTCTGGTAGTGATTTTTAAAGGAGATTCCTTTATCTGTTTTGGTTTTCTAAGCAACATAAATTAACCAGAAGCTTTCTTTTCACACGGAATACTACTTGTCTTAGGAACAGATTAATTTTGATAAAAATCATGCTCTTTGGGGGGCTTTGCAAGAATATTGGTAGCAGTAGAGTGGAAACCTGTTGAAGAGAGGGGGCAGAAGGGACTCAAGGAAAGCTCACCAGTGACACAAAGAGGTCACTGGTGTAAGCTATCCCAGTTCCACTACCAAGGATGTTCCTTGGTAGATTAAACACTAAATTTAGACTTGTTGAAAGTATAGTGTTGGCCTCAAATTATGGTTCCCGTTTGTTTTGATTTCTATTACTTTGAAGTTATTAGCCTTGTCCCAATTATCCGATATCTTCATTTATATCATGCTGCAGTTGATGTGAACGTGACATTGCAAAAATTGTTCCTGAGGAACTCTTTTAATCTTATGAAAGATTCAGAATAATATACTATTTTTATATCTGTAATTGTATCAATTGTTATTTTACTTTTTAATTTCCAAGTCTAGTCTAAAATATTCTATAGTTTTCTATTTAACTTCTACCATAGTTCATTTTTAAATGCAGTACACACAAATCTGGTATATAAAGTGAAATTCAAGGTATTCAACATGAAAAAAACAAGGTAAATGGAGGGTATTCACGAGAAAAAAAAATAATTAAAAGGAAAACACACAAAATAGAGAGGGAGTGATCTGGAAGGAGATTCTGCTAGGCCAGCCATGTTTACAGAATTTCTTTCTCAGATTACTTGAGGATCTCCCCACTGGAAAGCCTGCTTTTACACTTGCAATAAGGTTCTTACCAGAAGAACATTCCGAAGGCCATTAGGTACACATGTGTCATCAGTGTTGAAGAAACAGGCACTCGATCAATCTCAATAGGAACAACAAGGGCAGAGAAGAGGTTATGAGCACAAGTTCTGCTTTCCTGGATTCAATTTACCCAGACAAACTATGAAAAGAAGGCAACAAAACTACCAGGGATTAAATGAGGGAATTACATCTGTAAAGTACAATGTAATCATTGGCCTGGCACATAGAACACTCATGCATTCTGGGGGAATCTCCGCTCAGTTTTTAAGTTTGGTGTAGACACCAGATGAACCATAAAAATGATGGAAGTTTTGGAATGTCCTTTTCCAGAGGTGGAAAGAAATAGGAAGACCAAAGCCTCAGACTCTATGAAGAGATTGTGAAGAAGGAATGTGATAACTGAGCATTTTGTTTATATCAATGAGGAAACAGACTAAATTTATAGCAGGAAAGGCTTAACTTCAAGTTTGTGGACTTCGAGACACAATGTACTCTAAGATACTGTTGAGCTGGAAATTGCAAAGAAAGGAAAAGGTACTTCATGTTAGTCAAGATGGAGTCAGACCAGGACACTTCCCTGCATCCTTTTGATTGGATATGAAGTACAGTGGTTTGGCATAAATATACAATTGCCTACAGGAAAAGAGCTGGATTCTAGCACTATTAGAACTTGGAAAATCATCTCACCAAGGGTCTTTTGTTAGCAATTCAGTAGCTAAGCTTCCTTGATTGTGTTCTAAGACTAGTGATTCTCACAGGGATGTTCATTCCAAAGCAAACAGTGTTAATGGTGAAGTTTAAACTCTGCATACATTCCATTTGAATTTCAATAGAAAGCAACAGTATTTGACATCTAATAATGCACTTAAATTTGTTAGCAATCTCACTTTAAATCACTGTGCATATGGCATACCAGGTGAGTTACAAGACTTTGATTTTCATAGGGCATAAAATTTTAAAACTCATTAGCATTTTTAAATATTTATTATTTCATTTTATTACATAAAGTAGCATACAAATTTAAACTCAAAACTATTTTAAGATCAAATTTAATCCAGAACATATACTAAAAATAATATATGTTAAAAATGACATTTTAAAAAGCAAATGTGAAGAATATATATAGAGAGAAATACTGGAGTATCTCATGGTCACAATAACTAAATTTTAGCTCAAAGGGATTTTGAAGATCATTTAATTTACCCACCTCTCATCCAATTGTAGAATGGTCACCTCATTGCTCAACCATGCTGTGAATGGGATGCTCTGAAGTGGAGGCATGCAGAATCTGTGTGGCTGGAAACTGTGCCCTGGTGAAGGATAGAAAAGGGAGATAAAGGGTCTTGTCCCAGGCTTCTAGAGAGATTTGGCTTTTTATTGGCCTCTAAAGCTCTTTCCAAACTCCATGGTATTGAAACAAAAGTTGATCTGCTAAATCTGGACATGTTGTGTGGTTAAAATAAGTAGAAAACACAAAACTGATCTAAATCTTTAAAAACTCATGCTTCCCAGGGTTTATGGCTGGAATCTATATGTCAAGAATTCATATGTTAAGAGTATTTGGAGGTGGGATCTTTTGGAAGTGACTGGGAGCTGTTTTGTGCATTAATGGGCGTCAAGAAGTGGTTTTGTTATAAAAACAAGCTCTTTGGCATGCTTGCTCTGTCCTGCCATGTGATGCCCTCTGCCATGTTACCATGTAGCAAGAAGACCCCAAACAGATCTGAACAGATGATGACACCATGCCCTTGGATTTACCAGTCTCCATATATCATATACCATACACCAAATAAACTTTTTTCCTTTATAAATTATTTGGTCTCAGGTATTCAATTATAGCAATAGAAAACAGATTAAGAAACCAGAAGACTGATTTTATTTTTCTAAAGAATTTTAAAGTGTATCCAAAAGAAGCACATGGATCAGAATAAAGAAAATAGTGAATAGCTATTTGGACAACAATAAATGTTAACCCTATAAAAAAGAATCTCACAGTTTCTTCCGGGTGGAGGGTGGGCATGATCACACTCTCATCTGGCAGCTTTTGGCGGCAAAAAGCTCCAGAGAGCTCACAGCTGTTGTAGTACCCAGTGGTGCTAACAATGGTTTCTCATCTCATTGTTTTAATTTTATGGGATTATGGTTTAGGTGCCTCACAAAGAATCCTCAGGGATTCTTTAGAGAATTTACAAAATATAGATAAGAGAGGCCAAAGAGGCACTGGGAAAAAAACAGTGCGTAGCAGCAGAAAGAGGAGGTAGGATTAAATATTTACTTTTGCATTTGGGGAAATGTATCTAACTTAAATGTTTTGTCACTCTTATCCTTTGAACCTCAAAATAGAGAGAAGCATGCATGAGTAACGACTTGCAGCTTATTTGATTCCATCCCTGTGAATTATTCATTCCATGGTCATTATGATCTGACTGCTCACATTTGCCCTGGAAGGATGGAAACTATCATTTATTTCTTGGGTATTCCTCATGACATATAGCATAATGACAGGGGTAAGACAGAGTTTTATTAAATTTGCCTTGGATTCTGAAGGTAAAGGTAAGAGGGAAAGGGATCTTTAGTTTTCTAGGTTATTGTTCATTCTTCCAAATATGCTACTATTGCCTTCTGATTTGTCACAGCTTGCCGATTGAGTGTGAACCTGTATTTTCATTCACAGTCCACAAAGATGTGTTCTGAATTGCAACCTATTGCACTGTGAAAACAAAAACAAAAGCAGGCTGTCTGGCATTGAATGTGCTGGCGGCCAGTGCAGTAATCTGTTGGTGATTTTGTTAGGTTTCTGTGCTGATTTCCATTTGAGCTGTGCCCACGTTACCATTCACATACCCACAGCTAACCCAGAAGCAAGGTAACATCTGTACAAAAACAGACAAAGATTATTCTGACGATTAAAAGAACGGGTTACTGCTGATACTATTGTGAATTACCTTCTACAAGAAGTCCAGTTATAGGAAAAACAAGTGCTGCTCTCAGAAGCTGTATGGTATCCTGAAGAAGGGGCCCCACCACTCCCATGGCTGAGGAGCTGAGGTTTCTGCCCTGGCACTGCCAACAGCTAGCTGTGAACGACAGTGATCAGCAGACACATGTTCAGAACTCGGCAAGAGTCCCTGGTCTCAGAAAGGAAGGACCTGCTGCTTTAGGAATGCAAAGAAACTCACAAAAATAAGCCACATATTAGACAAAAGAGAGGAGCAGACACACCAAAGAGACAGAAAGGACTGAGCTCCAAGAGACACTAGTGAGCATGGCTCCCAGTGAGATAATAACAACTCCCATTTTTTAGTGTCTACAATATGCCAAGCACTTTTTAAAAAGTTATTAAACCTTCCTTTTGGGGAGGGAGGGATACTAGAGATTGAACCCAGGATATTCTACCACAGAGTTACATCTCCATCCCTTTTTACTTTTTATTTTTTAATTTTTTGGTATCAGGGATTGAACTGAGGGGCACTCAACCACTGAGACAGGGTCTCACTGAGTTACTCAGCACCTCACGTGTGCTGAGGCTGGCTTTGAACTCACAATCCTCCTGCCTCGGTCTCCAGAGCCACTGGGAATTAAGGCATGTGCCACCTCAGCCAGCTTTACTTTTTATTTTGAGGCAGGTTCTCACTAAGTTGTCCAGGCTAACCTCCAATTTGTGACTCTCCTGCTTCAGCCTTTTGAGTAGTCATGATTACAGAAGTGGGCTGCCACACCTGACTTTTATTAACCCATTTTTACTGGAATATGTAATGAATTGACCTCCATTTTTCCAGACTCCATTATTGACTTCACTCAGGAGTTGTTGCATGGCAATGCCAAGGAGTCAGGCACTTTTCATATATAATTTCTAGTTGATAAGATTTAATGAGAAAGTGTCACTGTGTTCTATTGAGGAAACAGGTTCAGAGAAGTTAAGCTTCTTGGAAACACACAGCTAGAGTGTGGTACCACTTCTCTGTACTGGATATTTGGGCAAATCTTTTAGAGGATTCAAGCTGTTCAGAGTAAAAGGGGCCTACCATTTGGGAAGATTCTCATTCCATAAATTCTGAAATATTCCCATTTAATTAAAAAATAATGCCTCCTGCTCTTTAGGATGCAGTGAAAAGAGAGCTGTAAAACAGAAGGAAGGAAAAGAGGGAGAAAAGGAGGAATCTTAGACAAAGAAAGAAGGGGAAAATAGAAGGAAAAAATAAGAAAGTAACAAATAAAAGAAAAAGCTAAGTAGAGTAATAAAAAGAGCCTAGATAAAGCTTGTTTCTGTAAAATAATAAAATATCTTTCTCTATGTTCTGACCCTAGATACAGGGGCCTCTTTTCTCCAGATGTGACACCTGCTTCCAAGGGAACTTGAGAAAGGGAACAAGTGACTTTGCCAAGTCAAGGAAATGCAAAACAGACACTCCACACTACAGAAAACATTTTTTAAAGCATTGGATCTATTTTTTTCATTTATTTTGATACGTTCAGGCTAGTTTTTACCCATAACATTATTATAACTTTTATACCAGATGTGCTATAAAATTTTATGTAAACTAAGTGTTTAATAATAGGAGACCATAGGACAATTCTAGGATCTTAAATTCTTTGCAGAGAAACAGGCTGAGTACAAGAATGGTGTGTGTGTGTACATGCAGTCTTCCCTGCTTGCCATGAATAATGTCCAATTCATTCATCTCTTCACAAAGACTTGCAAATAAATAGGTTACAACTCTAAAACTATAACAATTTTCATCGAACCTAATTCTTTCTTAGCACAGCCTTCAAGAATCAATCTACTTCAAGCAACAACTCAAACACTCTCTCAATTACCCCTCATTCTTTCCTTCCTTCCTTCTTTCCTTCCTTCCTTCCTTTCGTGGTGCTGGGGATTGAACCCAAGGTCTTGTGCATGTGAGGCAAGCACTCTATCAACTGAGCTACATCCCTAGTCCCCTTCAATACCCCTTATTTTCAATACCATTTAGGACCAGTCTAAAATTTTCCCTTGTTTGTCACTGTCTCTATCATGAGAATTAACCCAGGGCCAGGTTTCTCTGTTTCCTTCATTGCTGTATCTCCAGTGCCTGGTTCAGGGACTGCATAAAATCAATGCTGAAGAGTATTAGTTGAAGGCAGAAGCAAATGAATGTTATATTTTCAGAAATGTACTTTTATTTACATAAATTGTTTCACTTGTCACATCATTGTAAAGTGGGAAGTGAGTCTTTAGAGGGGTTGACTTTCTTGCCCAGAGTCTCACAAGCAGTAAATACCACATCAGAGGATGGACCAGGCCTTCTGACACCAAAGTCCTTAAATAACCACTATGTTCTGCAAGACCAGCTCCTGTGTGTGTTTGTGTGTGTGTGTATGTGTGTGTATGCATTGATCTTTGCAGGTAGATTGTACTAAGCAGGACTTTCTCATTAAAAATCTGTTATAGTCAACCAAATACAAAATGGGATTATTAAAATATATAAATAAATGTTTAGCTTTCTCTGGTTTCTACTTTTAAAAAAGAATTACTTATGGGAGTGGAAAAATGCAACAGTGAAATTCTTTCATCACATTTTCTCATTATATATTGTACACATAAAAACAAATTTATTAATTTCCCTAAATATGGAAGTATCATCTCTTTTTAGGGTACTACACAGTATGCCTTGCTATCTTACAGTTTTAATATTAGTCCTTCATGCTCCTCAGAGTAAGAGAAGGGTTGGTTTTCATTCAGACCAACTATTTCCAGCTCTCTGTTCTTAACTCCATTCAGCCAGGGAGAGACTCCAAATATATCCAGTTTGAAGTCTGCGATGGTGTCAGGTTCCTGGGCAACACAGAGGAGATCTAAGAGTAGAGAAAAGGAACCAGCGAAGTGTAAAATACAGTATGTTGGAACGATGATGGTGTTGTCAATATGAGGCTTATTTAAAATTTACTTTTCTTTTTCCAGTCTCTCAAGCTAAATTTAAACAGTTCATGTATAAATTCTGCCCTGAAATAAGAGGAAACATCATGGCATGGTTTGGAGCCAGGAGAACTGGACTCAAATTCCAATTCTGCCACTTACTTGCTTTGTAACCTTGAGTAAGTCGGAATTCATTTCCTCATCTGAGACCTGAAAGAATCCTGCCTGCCCTGGTTGCTTCTGTGGGTGGAAGATTATAATTAGACAGAGCATATGAAGGATTTTATAAACTAAGAAGAACTCTACAAATGTTAGCATTTTACTCAAGAGATTTGTAGTACACATTGAATACAATAAAAGAGAACTAAAATGATGTTTTTTGTTTGTTTATTGCTTTATACCATAATTCATTATAGTTCTTATTTATGGCCATTTCAGTAAAAATCTATTTGTCAAAATATCTACATTAAACAAAGTAAAACTACTCTAGTATTTTACATATGAGAAAGTCAGAATTGGTTTGCATAATTTTTTGTACAGATGTATATCTTATTTATTTTTGTTAGCATATGTTTGACCTATGGATAATATATTCATTTGTTTCAAAAGCTAAAAATTTAAAAAGATACAAAACACCAAGTATCCTTAAATCTGTGTCCCACAATGGCCTATTTCTATGTCCCTTTCAAAAAATAACCTCTCTATGAGTGTCATTCTGATGATCTTTAAGTGAATGCAAGCTTTAAGTCTTTTTTATTTTGCAGAAACATTGATTTTAGAGGTTAGGGAGGATAGGAAGGAGTAAATTCTTCTAGGCAATGACATAATGTGCCCAGTGTCACATATTAGTTTGGTGGCAAAGCCAAATTTGGATTTAATTTATCCAAGAGTTCAAAGGCAATATTCAGTCCAGTGTGTCACTGGAGAGGACTGTAGTTAGAGGTCACAGAAAAACAGGAGTAAGGGTGGAAGGAAAATGACAGGTTGAGAAGGAAAAGGCAAGTATCATGCATTTTGTCACTACCTAGAGAAAGAGTCCCAGTCCAGTGGTGCTAGGTAGGGAGCCACAAATGCTACTTGTTCACCTGCAAACAGGTACCCAGTCTCTCATCCTAAGCCACGGAACCATGTGCCTAGGGTGCCTTACACACCCTGGGAGCTCAGAGGCTCTTCTTAGTGAGTCGGCATGGTTCCTGATGAAGTACGAGATAGGTGAGATAGTGTGATCGCACAGGGCCATGTTCACCCATCCGAGGGGCAGGAGAACAGGTACTACTTCAGTGAAAAAGAATTCCAGGTAAAACTGGAATTCATCTGGTTCATCTGACCCCTTCATGGTCTGATCAGGGGTGAAGGTCAGTAAGTGACCCTCAAATGTAAGGCTTCCTCTGTTAAGGTGGCAGTTTTGAAGATCCTGCCTCATAGGGAGGACTCTCAACACTGTCCAAATACCCATTTTCATTACTTTGCAATGGGAATTTGAAACATCAGAGGGTAACCTCTTAGGTCAGCCTTCAGCTAATTATACTTGGAGATTCTGAGATGATGTAAGATGTTTTGTCAGAAAACTCTTGGCACTTAGGAAGATTTGTTTATAAATGGTTGGCCTGATGTATTTTCTTGAACACTGTGTTCTTAAACACACACACACACACACACACACACACAACCATCCATTGCCAAACAAGAACAGACTGCATGGGATTTGCTGGTGCCATGTATGCTTATTTCTTCACACCTGCCTTCAGCTACTTCTAAATAATCCAAGAATTCTAATTTGAATTTCAAAGATGTTTCTAAATTTGTTTTTGCTGCATTATTCTACCCTATTTTAAAAACTTGTTTGGATTTTTTAAAATTTTGTGTCATTGTTTTCATGTATTTATATTTTCTTAAGTCTGAAAAGAAACACTTAGAAAGCTACTTGTGCTGTCTCAGAAGAACCTCTCAACAGGAAACACTATGAAGTCACGGAGTCATGGAAGTTTGTAATTTCTCTTCTTTCTAAGCTGGTTTCCATAGTGTATATTCACCAAAAAATTAGATGAAGAAAGAGGTGTCAGGGATTTCCAATTTGATTTTATCTGCCCAATGTATGTATGTATGTATGTTTGGTACGGGGATTGAACCCAGGGGCACATAACCACTGAGTCACATCCCCAGCCAATTTTTCTTAGTTTATTTAGAGACAGGGTCTCACTGAGTTGCTTAGTGCCTATCTTTTGCTGAGGCTGGCTTTGAACTCATGATCCTCCTGCCTCAGCCTCCAAAGCTGCTGGGATTACAGGCGTGTCCCATGATGCTGGTTGTCATACTATTTAAGATTTTAGAGATTAGTTATGCGAATCAATCATATTCAAAAGAAGAAAGAAAAAGATAGAATGCTATATAGTGAGAATTTAAAAGCTTCTGATGTTTCAGTAAAGCATAAATCTTGAGCAGAATCTCAAATGTTACTATTCCATGTCGCTGAACTGTCTTTCCAACTCAACTTGGATTGCCCCAAAGCAGAGTCTGAAAGAAAGACTTATATACTGTAGTTTATTTGGGGATCTGGTTGCAGGGAGTAGGAATGAGGAATGGGATAAATGGAAAAGGGAAAGAAGAAAAGTCAGGAAAAATATATATTATCAGTTGGCTCCCACTGTCAACAGATGCCCAGTCCCACAAGACATTCATGGAGACCTTGTGAAATGTGGCCCACAATTGTCCACGTAGGGGAGAAAAATAGGAGCATTGTCCATCAGCTCCCACCCTCCCAGGGTCTATGCTTGTTCCACCCTTCCAGCTTGCCTCACACAGGGCCTGCAGTTCCCCACAGTCCTGGTTTCACTGGCAGCCCGGGGTTTCACTGTTCCTCACTGAAGTTATTTCCTAGACTGTTGTTTCTTGTTTTTCCAGCTCCCACAACAGTGCCTAAAGCACAGTAAACACCCAATAAATACTTGTTCATTGCATGTAAATACCAGAAGTTCAGATATTGAAAGACATCAAAATCGATTCGAATTTAAACTTTCCAATCAGATACGTGTGATTGTGTAGACACTGTCCATAAGCCACAGTTCTTCATATACTTAGTGTTTATTGAAATCAATTGACATAAATTCTTAAAAATATATGGTCTGTGATACACCAAGTGAGAGCCTTTACAAAACATGGAGTGTGACAACTCACAGTCCTGATTTTCCTCTTGGTAAACGTATTGTTTGTCCTGTATCTACCATCTCAATCCACAGAGTGTTTTCATTTCTTCATGGACACCAAATGTTCACTTTGGCTCATGAAATAATTTTGTTTATTTTCATTCTGAATGAGTTAAGCAGTTGAGATGTTATGGGTTTTTCATTTCTTTCATATTCTCTTTTTCTTAATTAGTTTTAAAAGAACCTCACCCTCAATACTATCACACACAGAATATTGCTACAAGGTCCATCGATTTGATGTTTAGAATCACATTAGCATGTTTATTCAGAAGGTTGAAGGTACCCTGAAAGGACCATGCATCAGGAAGGTTCTTCTGTAAGCTGAGTATATCTGTCATTCACATTCCAATTGTAAACACTGAAGAAAATCATGAAAAACATTTTTCATTATATTTTACCTTTAAGATTGTCTACTGTATTTTCAATCATATATAAAGTAGACAGAACAGGAATGCCATGTACCTAACATCCAACTTTAATAATTATCAACTTCTCAATAATTCTGCTTCCTCAGAATCTTCACACATTTTTCTGAGATTATTTCGAACAAAATTCCAGATATCAGATTATTTCATCTATAATATTTCAGTCTATTTATTTATTTTGTGGCACTAGGGATTAAACCCAGAGTGCTTTATCACTGATATATATCCCAACCCTTTGCTACTATTATTATTATTATTATTATTATTATTACTATTTCTTTTTAAAAACTTTTTGACATAGGATCTCACTAAGTTCCTGAGGCTGGCCTTGAACTTATTTATGATCCTTCTGCTTCAGCTTCCTGAATCATTGAGATCATTGGTGTGTCTCACCTCACCCAGCTCAGTCTACTTACTTAAAAAAAGGGGTTTACTAAAAGTAATTACACCCTTTCAATAAATTCCATTTCCTGAAGGGCAAAGGAAATTATTGATAGCTAAATTTCCTAGCATTAATGAATTTGTGTGAATTTATTTCCTGTCTAAATGCTGTGGTTTGGACCTTGAATATCTCACAAAGGCTGTTGTGTTGAAAGCTTGGTCCCAGCCCATTGGGCTATTGGGAGGTGGTGGAACCTTCAGGAGGTGGGGCCTAGTGGAAGGAAGTTAGGTAATTGGGGGTGTGCCCTTGAAAGAGATTTTGGGATCTGGACCCATTGATTTCTCTCTTTTGTTTCCCTCCTGCTCTAAGATAAGCAGCTTCCTCTGCCATGTGTTCCCACCATGATATACTACTGCCTTTTCATATGCCCAAAAGCAATGGGGTCAACTGACCCCACAGTCAACAAGAACTACTGAAATATAGACAAAATAAATATTTCCTTTTTATAAAATGATTGCCTCTGGTATTTTGTCACAGTGATAGAAAGCTGAATGATGCAATATATTAAGATTTTTATTTTTTTGGACAAGCATCAGATTGGACAAATCACAAATTGTCTGGCTAGAGATGTCTGGGAAGGACCAATGACCATAACTTCCTTCTATTAAAATAAAAACACAGACTAGGAACATCAAGCAAATAGGATTTTTTATGCTTTCTTTTAGTCCATGCTTTAATTCTTTTTTAGGAGAGATAAATATCTCAGGCTTGTGCATAATCTAGGTGGTATAGATTAGGCACAAGCTTCAAAAAACAAAATAGAAGAATCAAGCACTCAAGGTCTTCATTGGTTCCCCAGCCCTGGGATAGTACCGGCTCATGTGGAAACTCAGTAAATGCAAGCTGAGTGAATTAATTTCTTTAGAAATTTCAGTAAAGAACTATTTATATTTCCAATTCCTTGATAAAAAGTCCAATTTGAGGCTAGCAACAGAGCCAACTAATCTGGTGGCCGCTGTATTAGATTTTATCCTCTTTCCTCTTCCTTTCTCTTTCTTCTCTCTTTTCTTTCAAAAATCTCACAGTCTCTCTCTCCTCGTTTACATTCTCTTAGTCTTTTGAGATTTTCAATGTGTTGCCTGCTGGTATAATACACTGATTTTCTTTTTAAAACAGATTAAAGTTGAAAAGAATGAGACCTTGCCACCATTTTGTTCTCATTCATCTCATTCATAATGCTTCTTCCTACCAGATCTGGAGGCAATATGATATATACATATATATAATTTTTTTCTAAGAATGCTGTTTTTGTTTTGTTTTGTTTTGTTTGTTTTGCAGTGCTGGGAATGAACCCAGGGTCTTGTGCTTGACAGGCAAGCACTACGAACTGAGCTATATCCCCAGCCCCTCAGACTTTTATTTGTTTCCACCATAACCTGTTTTGGAGACTTGTCCCAAGAAGATGGGGATGATCATAACTTCTGATGGATAACCTCCTAGGAAAAAGAGAAATTTATTGATATTAATCAAAATGTCAGCTGTGAACTTCCTTTCCAGTATCCTCATTCTTTCTAGGAGAATAATGTTGACTAATTTATATGAAATCCTGAAGCAAATAGGAAAGGGTCAGTCCAGAACTAGGATATAGTAATGCAGAATAAAGGTTCTGGCTGTTAAGGAATGATCAGATCTGTGACATACAGTAGTTTAGAACTTAGGGAAAGCCACAGTGTGCTCCTCTCCATCTGGAGGTCTCATATGTAGTCTTATATAATGCACAACAGCTCAGCTCAATCTCAATACAGCGAGCCCACTGCAGTTCAAATCTCAACTCTGAAGGCAGAAGCATTCTGAAACTACCCTAAGGTTGATGGATCAAAGGTAAAACATGGAAATTAAAAAAAAAAAACAACAACAATAAAAAAGTGTTACTAATTTTGTGAGAGATAATAGATTATTTCAATGAATTTGTATGCAAGTACCTTAGTCAATAACATCAAACACACACACTTAAAGAAGTGATTTACAATTTGTTTTATGAATGTTGTCAACAGACTACTAGATCTTGAAAGGCCTAGAGTGCACCTAGCCAGCCACCTCCTATAACCCATGGGAAAACCGAGATGAGGCTACGAATTTGGCCAAGGTGACAGTTCATTGACAGCTCATGACTTAATTTCATGGATGAAAACAGAGGTCTTACAAGTTTTCCTTGGAAAATTAAGTGTCCTGACTTTAACTTTTGTCCTACAATATGAATATCCCTTTTTAAAATTCTAAATATTTATTCTACTTTATGAAACTAAATTGAATATTGGTTGATAGAAAAGAAAATGTAACTAAAATGTTAATATTTTCTGAAATGAGACATTCACATTTAATGGTAGTAAAGCTTTGCAACAGTTCATGGAGCAAGTTAAATCTTTTGACTACTAAAACCAGAGAGAATACAATTTGCTTTTCTAACTTTCTGAGTTTTAAGAATTATCTCCTTCACCTGAAAAATTGCCTTAGAATGGCAGTATGACAACTTGATGAAATGCTGGCTTGCCTCATCTGAACAGCCTTCTGCAGAATTCTCTTTCTCCTATGCTTCTGGACAGGGTGAACTGCAAGGACATTGGAGTTGGAGGATGCAGGAGGTGGTGGCCATTTGTGGAATATATCTAATATATTCCAATTATTCTGTCAAATGCTACTCAAGGTACTGCTTGATTAGAAAGTCTGAAGTCAAAATTAAAAGCCCACCTCAATTGAACCCAAATGAGCATCATCTTTGTTGCGTCTGGTTCAGTTAGGTGAAAGGCTTCTTGAAGAGTCCAGGCTCCAAGTTCAGCTCCAGTCATGGGGTTCCAGCTGGCTATCTTGTGACCCTCAGTAGTCTCCCTGTACAAGAGATGCCATGGCTTTAAGTCTGCAGATCATGGGGACTAAGCCCACGTTGTTCACTTGTCTCGGTCTTAGCATCTTCATGACTAATGCTTTCTAGTTAACAGGATATCTTGTTGTTTTACATAATTCCCTTCTAGTCGGGGTTCTCACCTGTAGGGCATCCTCTTCTCAATCTGCCATCCCTACTGCTGGTGCTTGAGTTTTTCTAACATGTTCATGTGACTATGTCATCCATTCCCTGAATTGAAAAAGCACCAACCATTCTCCATTACTCGTTAAAAAAACCTGAGCCTCCTTGTGGCATGGTGTATCCCCTCCACTTTAATCTGCCTGCTTTCCTAGTTTCTTCTACTTTTGTAGATGTGCTCCATGATTCCTTTCAAACCCCCAAGTGTGTCTCCCCAAGGCCAAGAAATCGATCCTCTGGAAGAAATCTCCAACCACTAAAAGGTGGGCCAAACCTGAGCCATCAGTAAGGCGAACACCAAAATAAGCATCCTTCTGAAAAGTCTTTCAAGTAACCCACATAAATCTGGAACATGATCTTTAGACATCTGAAAAAGATTTACACACTTCTTTGCACTATACCTTTCAAAAAGTCTCTACCAACATTTCTACACACAGCAATGGCTGTTTTCACTGCAGTAATCTTCCCACTTTCTCCACTGTCACCAGTGGCAATACTTCCTTCTTTCCCTTCAACCAAGATCTTGCTTTCACCTCATATCTAACCCTGGAGTTGCTCTTTCCAGTACTCCTTTCCCTGCATCAGATCTTAGAACACTTCCCTTACTAGTGGTTGGTTTGTTTTGTTTTGGTATCAGGAATTGAACCTAGAGGCACTTAGCCACTGAACCACATTTCCATCCCTCTTTAAAATAAATTTAATTTAGAGACTTGTTTAGGGCCTTGCTAAGTTACTGAGGCTGGTTTTGAACTCACAATCCTCCTGCCTCAGCCTTCCAAGCCACTGGGATTACAGGCATGGGCTACCACATCCACCTCCTTGCTAGTGTTTTGACTCAACTCCTGGATCTTTGGGCCAGATTGTAGATTCCTCCACCTTATCAAGACTCCTTTTCTTCAGATTCACATATAGAGACCAAGGAGCTTTCTCATGTCTTTTTTAATGGCTAATTTCCTACACAGAAATGTGTTTCCACACTCAGAAATTTACCAATAGTTTCCACTCAGTCATTCAATAGATCCAATTTGGCTTTAAATTAGAGGTCCCATGAGTTTAAGGCTAGTTACCATCTGCCACTTCCATAGCATCCCGGAATGAACAGCTCCATTCTAGTTAGTAAATTCTACTTCTCACCACCTCACTTAACAATATTCTGACAGTTCGAGGCCTTCTCCTCCCCTCTAAACTTTCCCCTGTTCTCTTCTCCTCTCCTGTCTGTCCCTTTCCTTATTCAAACATTTCTCATAAAGTATTTATTTTATAAAGCTTTCTTGGGGTACAACCACCTATTCAATCTCCTAAGCCCTTTTGTAAATATGAACCATGTGCAACCATCAGAAAAATTTCCCGCTCCATTTCAAAAAATCACATACACCCATGCAAGTTGAGTAGGCAAAATGAATTTCAGTTCCCAAACACCGTTCACAGAATCAAACATGCAAGCCAGAATGATATTTCAGAACCTTTTTTTCAGACTCAGATGCTATTATACTAATAAATATACCATCAAATAGAGGTCAGATTGACTATTCATAGCAGATAACAAGAACATCTGTTCTTTTGTGTGTTATATTTTACTGTATAATCTAAAGTCTATACACTTTCCTTTAGCCAATGTTCAACTGAAGAGTTTACTTTCATTGGGGTCGAAGGGTGCCAAGGGGTATGGCAAGGGGAGAAATGGTAAGTCACTGCTCGTGGTGGTGCAAACCTGTAATAGAAGCTATTGGGGAGGTTGAGGCAGCAGGATTTCAAGTCTAAGACCAGCTTGGGCAACTTGGTGAGACTGTGTCTCAACAAATAAATAAATAAAATTAAAAAGGCTGTAGCTCAGTGGTAGAACATCCTTGGATTACATTACCAGTATCAGAGAGAAAGAGAGAGGGGGGCGGGAAAGAACAAGGAAGGAAGGAAGGAAGGAAGGAAGGAAGGAAGGAAGGAAGGAAGGAAGGAAGGGAGTGAGGGAGGGAGGGAAGGACAGGAGAGGTTTCAGATTTATCAGTATAGTTGTTTTTCATTATCTACAAGAAATCGGTTCTAGGACCCCCTTGCAAATATCAAGATCCTCAAATGCTCAAATCCCTTCTATAAAATGCCATAATGTTTGTATATAACCTGCATCCATTTTCCCATTTTCTTTTTTTTTTCCTTCTTTCTTTCTTCCTTCCTTTCCTTCCCTGTCCTTCTCTCTCCTTCCTTCCTCACTCCGTCTTTCTTTCTCTAGATTACTAGAGATTCTTTAAATGCTATTTGAATGCCATGTAAATAACATTGTTGTTATACTGGATTTTTTTTGGGGGGGAGAACAATAACAAGGAAAAAATCTGTACATATTCAGTGCAGACATAAATTTTTTTTCCAAATATTTTTGATCCGCAGTGACTGAATCCGTGAATGTGGGACCTGCAGATATTAAGTTTGTGCATGAGAACAGATAGCTAAGAGGATGTTCTATGAAAGTGCTTCTTCCAGCTTCTAAGTCTCTAGGCTTAAAACTCCATGGATCACTTCTCTCTCCAACATGTGGAACATCGTGGATACTGCAGAGTTTGGTTAGGCTTACTAGAGTTCTTGCCCCAAGGAATATTTTCATTTTCTTGCATTTTAGGCTTTGGTTGTCATCCAAATTGAGTAGAAGTTGGAGTCACTGTTGCCTCTCTGCACAGCTTTTCTTTATTTTTTTATTACCACCATAGATTCAATCAGAAGAGAACAAGGAAGTATATTATTTTAAATAGTTTCTTTAAATCTGAGAAATCAGGAAATAAGCCTGCAGTCATAAAAATATATAAATTCAATCATAGCACCTCAGTCAGGAAATACAGCAGGCCTCAAAAGCCAAGCAAGCTGAGCCCCAGTCACTACTCAGACATACCCCCTGAAGAAGGACCAAATGGTAACTAGAGACAATTTAAAGCCAAACTGAGCTGAGTCACTTATTTAGCTTTTGGAGAGCAGTAGTGAAGAGGAAATATTGGTGGACTGTGGAGTGTTTACACTACAGGGAAAACCCCTTTGCAGATATGAATCCCTGTGGGATGGCTGCAGAGGATCTTAGTTTTCAAACAAATTTTCTACTTGAAATAAAAGCAGAAAAACATTTTGGCTTCTAATAAAATTGATTGATTTTCTTTTTCTTTTTTTTTGGAACTGGGGATTGAACTCAAGGACACTCGGCCACTGAGCCACATCCCCAGCCCTATCCTCAGCCTTATTTTGTATTTTATTTAGAGACAGGGTCTCACTGAGTTGCTTAGCGCCTTGCTAAGTTGCTGAGGCTGGCTTTGAACTCGCGATCCTCCTGACTCAGCCTCCCAAGTCGCTTGGATTACAGGCGTGCGCCACCACGCCCGGCGATTGATTTTCATAATAAAACTCCTTATGTTTTTCTACAAGAATATGAAATTCTCTGGGTAATAGACTGTAATTTCCCTAATGTTAAACACTTAAAATTGCCCATGTCACAGCATCAAGAAGAGGGCAACATGCCAGGTGCAGCTGTAATCCCAGTCACTCAGGAGGATGAGGCAGGAGGATCACAATTTCAAGACTGGCCTGGGCAACTTAGCAAGACCTTGTGTCAAAATAAGAAATAAATAAAGGGAACTGAGGATGTAGCTCAGCAAAAGAGAACCCTGAGTTCATTGCTCAGTACTGGAGGAGGAGAGGGAAGGAGACTGCTTGGAGGTGAATGGAATGGGGGAAGCTATCTGTGGATTGCTGTCCCCATCGTTATTCTTGGACTCCAGTTCAGCCTTTATCTTTCTCAGTATTTCTGCCCTCTAGCCAGGTCCCAGCCTTGGACATCCATTCTCCATGAGGCCTCCAGATTCCTGCTGCTGCTGTTGCTACTATGCCAATACTAATTTCTGACCTCTGCTCTGCTGCTTTGCGGCAAAATTGCTGTGGTCACACTGTTGCCCTTGACCTATCCTTGATATCTGTCAATGCCACACTGACATCACTGTCCAGGGAACTTGTGTTTTCATAAACTCATTATAAACTCATAAATTTAAATATAATTGATGTACTTCAACTCATTGCAGTTTTTATTTTTTGTTGGTATTCAAATGGCAGTACTTTCAAGTGCACTCCTAACTTCTGATACAACCAAAGTAGTCTTTAGTAATGTTCTTGTTTGCAGGTAGGACCAGATACTGAAAGTTCATTGTGCACACTTTTGCACCCTGACCTGAAGCCAGGCATCTCTCTGATAAGCCCTGTTCTTAGGAGATCATCATCTCTGTGTTAGGGATTCTCATTGCTAAAAGTTGCTTACTGTTTCTAGGCTTCTTCAGGGAAAAATGTTAGATTAGAGATGGGTGAATGAATGAATGCATGGATGAATAGAAGGAAGAAAGACAGAAAGGACAAATAGAGACATAGATAAAATATCACCTTTATTCTAATGTTTCTGATTCAAATTCTAATTCAGGAGTACAGCACTTTTATTTAGTCTTACTTATGTTTACATTTGTTTTTCAACCCCAACTCCTAGTTCCCAAGATGCCTACATAATAGCTCACTTGTTTTATCCCATGAAACATGAAATATTCTCAGAATAATAAGAGCAAAACTTCCAACAACAATATAATTACTGAATATAATTAGCTTTGAAGTTTGTTTTGTTTTGTTTCTGTTTTTGTGGGTTTATTCTGTAGTTCCTTTTGTTTTAAGGGTATATCCCATTTGGGATCATTAGTCAACTCTTGGATTTTAAAGACACTTGAAATATTTCCCTTCTGAGGAAGTGTATCATCAACTCAATACATAATTCAGTTGTATTTTTCATTTTTGTTCTGAGGTTTTGATCTTATGTTAACATTTATTAGTAACATATCCTTGAAATCTTCCATAGTGGTATATTAAGATATTATTCATTTCTTTTTACAGCTGTATAATACTCCACTCTGGAGATACACTATAATTAAGGATTCTTTATTAATGGACATTTGAGTTGTTGCTAATGAACGAATAATACTTCAACAAATAATCTTGTGCCTACATCTTTCCTATTTGCCAGTATACTTTGGAGCAGATTAGAAAATGGAACACTACATCAAAAGTAGCAATAAATATCCTTTAGCTCTATAGTTGCTAATGACACTTTTATTTTCAAATAGAATGACGTTACCTCTCCCTCAAGCTCAGGAAAAGGAGGAATGAGCCTTTGACTCCTAATATGTCAACAGTTATCTCTCCCAGAAAATTAATTGAGCCTTCATACCAATGGACTTTCAGGAAGCTTATCCAAACATGTCTTGATGCAAATAAATTCCTATTACATTCAGATAGGCCTGGAATATTACTATGTACCCATGTGGAATCATGTCTAATGCATGCATAATATAAATCATACAGAGCCAAAATTTATATTAAAATTTCTTCAGAAGGCACACTATACTGGAGCCACAATACAACCTTTAAGTAATCTAGTGTAGCTGTGTTTCCCTTCAACATTAGAACATAACAATGTTGGTTGAGCACCAGATAAAAAGTTGATCTGCTGGAAGCTCAGTACAGATCATTAACCACTGAGTGGACTAAATGGCAGTTACCAGCTTGTCTCTCTAGTGGTTGAACCTGGGCAGCAGTCTCCAATGATAGCAAATATAGAAATATAGGCTTTTTTTTTTTCCTTTTAAGGGGCTGGTGATTGATCAGAAGGCCTCACACATGCTAAGCAGTTACTCAATAGTGAGCTACATCCCCACCCCTTTTTATTTTTTATTTTGAGACAGGATCTCACTAAATTGCCCAGGCTGCCCTTAAACTTACAATCCTCCTGCCTCAGCTTCCAGAGTAGCTGGGATAAAGGAGGGAAAGAAAGTCATTTGACACATTTTGTTAAGTGATCTTAAATTGTCATAAATTTCCATTGCAGTTTCTATCACTTTGGTGAAGCACTGCCTTGACCAACAGCTGTGCAACAAAGGATTGTTCAGCAGTCAGCTGAATTCCCACTCATCATTTCAGGACACTCCATTTAAAAGAGACAATTCTATCCATGTAAGAATCCAGCGGTGTCTAGTGATTCCCCAGTGCTATCTAAGATTAATCCTTGCCAGGTGATTATTTCCAAAAAAGTTCAAGTTAGATTATCAAACAGGAACAAAAAAAAGTGTAAGGAAAATGTCAGGACAGGTCATCCCAAATCCAGGCCCTCTCTGTGGAATGTGCAGGAAACAAGCAAAGAAATCATTGTGCTGTATCTTGTGGTATCATTGTGTTGCGGAAGCAGCCTGTACATTCCCTGGGATGAAAACTTGCCCATGTTGAACTTGGAAAGCTGCCATTCCCTTTGCTCCTTGACCCTAACCCCATTGTTGTATAAAGGTTTTCCCATTACCCCGTCTAGGGACACACACAGGCAACATGTAGGGCCATGTAGCTTATCAGGGTACCCAGAGCAGACAATGACAGAGAAGGTAGTAGTTATCTGGTGAGCACAAGCTGAATCCATTTTAAAAGTCCTTAGAAGAAGCGTTTTTTAAAATTTTTGTTTGTTAAGTCAGCACATTTGATTTTCCCCCTCATTTTTTAAGTTGATGAATTCTGCTTACTCTGGGGATCTGGAAAACAGAAATCGCATGAGTTAAGTCAAATGAAAGGCGCCACCTTTTGTGAACAGCGGGAAGTATTACCTAAGGAAGTAGTCCTCTTTGGGGGTGGGGGCACTAGGAATTGAACAGGACTGGGGGGGGGGGGGTTTACCCCTGAGCTACATCCTCAGCCCTTTTTACTTTTTTGTTTTGAGACAAGGTCTCAGTTGCTTAGGGCCTTGCCAAGTTGCTAAGGTTGATCTTGAAGTTGTGATCCTCCTGCTTCAGCCTCCAGAGTCGCTAGGATTACAGGCTTGAGCCACCACACCAGCCAGAAGTTCCCATTTCTTAAAACTGGGCGATAGATGACTTTTTTGGCCTCTTAACCTGTTATTTCCTTGTTTCTTTCTAACACCTAAATTCACTAATCTACTGGCACTGAATACCAAATGATAAAGTCATCTGAGTATTTCTTCACACCCTAACGCCTAAAAAAAATCATCTTAAAACAATCCATAAGAGAGTTCTGGTTATCCACTGTTCAGCCAAGATGGAGGGATGAGCCTTTGGCTCATCAGGCTCAGGAGGCTATTAAACTTCACATACTGGAGAAGTTACTAGGAAAAAAGAGTGAAGTGTAATCAATTCAGGTAATGGCATTTTCATAAAATAGGAAATCAACCGATCACGTTTAAAAATGAGCAAAAATATTCCACACATATCACAGAGGTTCCCGCAGAAAATCACACCGCCTAGGTAGCCCCCAAGGAAGGTACCACGATGTTGGAATCAGGGCTACTCGTGGCCCCGGTGCGCACGCAGGCTTGGCGCAGCGGCCCGGGCGCAGGGAGGCGCTGACGCCGCAGCGCCCGCACCCCGCTGCCCAGCCCTCGGCTCCTCTGCTCCCAAACAAACGGCCTCGCTCAGATCCTGTTTGTGCTTCTCTTACTTCCTGCGCCAAAGCAGTTCGCTCGTGAGCTGCGCCACCGATCCCTGCAGGACTGGGGATTCCTAGCTGACACTTCCTCCTTCTGGTCCTTCTCTCCTGTGCATTGGTTTTCTCAGAATGCGCACTCTCCCTCCTTCCCAGCTCGGCTGATTGCAGGAAACTGGACCAGCATTCTCTTCATCCCTAGAGAGTCAGAAAGCCTGGGAAAGTACTTGGCAAGATGGTCTCTTGCACCCTTCCTCTCCATTGCTTTTAGTACCTCCGATTTTTCCCCAGTTACAAGTGCAAAATCTGCCCTCGCTGCTACCTCGAAAGTTTCAGATGTCCCCAAGGCGACCAGGTCAGCCTGGCCTCTGGAACCTTGCTTCAGAAAAAGGGACCAATGGTTGTTGGAGAAGAGAAACAGGGGTCCCTGGGCCTAGGCCTTCGTCATCTGCTCTGTCCCTGCTCTGCTGCAGCCTGCCAGCCCTCTGCTGATTTCCCCTTTTCCTTCCTGCCAGAACCTTTGTTTATTGAAGGCTCCTGAGATCCCACTGTGGAGACTGGAAGAGTGACTGGTGGCTCTGGGACTTTCTCTAAATGCATTGCCTCTTCCCAGTGTCATCGTCTTTCCTCTCAAAGACAACTGGATGTTGTTACTGATTTTCTTGAAATGAGGTCAGGGGACATTATTTTCCCTTAATAATGTTCTAGTGTGTGCTTCAGAGACATATTTAGCCAGGGAGAAGGACAAAAGGAATCCATGCAGGCCTGGGCTTGTCATCCCTCCAATCTTAGCTTTACCCCACCATGCCAATACTATTTCCTCCCAGGATTTTCTCAGTTATGGGGCCCATTTCAAGTCTTTAACCGTTAAGTGAGTTTTAAAGAAAAAAAGAAAGCATCAAAAGTTAAAGGAACAGGTTACTGAATACTCAGCCTAAGGCAGGGATGAAAAAGCCTAATCTGAAGTTATTTCTAGATCCCAACTGCTCACCCTAAATCTTAATCTTAATACAGTGTCCAGTTTCATCTGAGAAAGACCATTAGGGATACATAGAACTGGCTCTCCAGGGCCCCCAGTCAATTCCTTCTACCTGCTGAAAACCACCTGAGAAAATCTAAACATCTTTCTAGAGTAAATAGACCTAGAATTCCCAGCCTGTATCCCATATCAAATCCGAACGATGATAAATGAATAACAGGGCATATTCAATATCTCAGTGCCCTCCCCCATTCTTTTACAGAGAATGACCACATTCACATCTCACCCCTTCTGACCACATTCAGAGCTCTTGGTCTCATTGCACGTGCCAATGCCTTGTCTCCCCACCCTTCCCTTCTTCCCTTTGTCTTCCCTTACCTTGGTCTTAGTGTTCACATTTACTTCAGTTGCTTACCTACTTCTGTGTTCACAGGCCTGCCATTTTAGTGGCTCTTAGAAGGTCACAGAATGAGTAAGTTGCTCTCACTTAAGAAGAATAATGATCCTATCAAAAGCTGTGGCAGTGATTTGGATAAACCAAAACACAAAGTGACTCTCAAGAAGGAGAGTGTTATGGTTTGGATGTGAGGTGTCCCCCCAAAAGCTTATGTGAAGAAGGTTTAGAAGTGAAGTGATTGGGTTATGAATGCCTTGACCCAATCAGTGTATTAATCCCCTGAGACAGATTGACAGAGGTTAACTGAAGGCAGGAAGGGTTTGGCTGGAGGAGGTGGTTCTTTGGGAGTGTGCCTTCGGGTATGTATTTTGTATCTGGCAAGTGGTGTCTCACTCTACTTTCTGGTGTGATGTCCTGAGCTGCTTCCCTTCACCACACTCTTCCACCATGATGTTCTGCCTCACTTGGGCTCCAAGGAGTAAAGCCAGCTATCTAATGGACTGAAACCTTTGAAACTATGAACCCCCAAATAAACTTCCTTCTAAAATTGTTCTTGTCAGGATTTTTGGTCATGCAGGGGAAAAGCTAAGTAAAACAGAGCAAAAGGAAAATGGTTTCAATTTGCTTCAATGTGGGTAGAATGGGATGAACAGAGACCTACTGATGGGAGGTTGAGAAATTCTGAATGGGATGAGTGGGTTGTGAGACAGAAGGCTTAGCCTGGCCTTGGCAGGTCATCGTGAGCTGAGGGAAATGGCCACAGTGTTTTGGAAGACTCCACCTGCTTCGCTTCTAGGAGTTACACTAGTTTTTCCTCCTTAGAAGAGACTTCTAAAATTGGTCAGTGGGTAGTGTCTAAATCCCAATTCCCAGCAAGTTTCCTGCTTGGAAACTGGCTCAGATGTGATGGAAGTGAGGTGGACCCATAGCAGTCATCACATGCATCAGCAGGTGCAGCAGCAGGACCAGAGGTTGCAGGCCATGTCAGACAGGCCTCAGTAAGTATCTCTGGAAGGGAACAGATGGGCAACGAGAGCTCCATAAAGGGAAGTTTTTGCCTTGTTAGAAACAAAGAAAGATGAATAGTCAGGCAGATCATGTAGTCATTAAATGTAAAGTTTTCTCAGTCCATCTGTTCCAGTTATTTATTGCTACATGTAAAGTCACCTGAATATATAATGACTTAAAACAGCTACAACCATTTTTTAATGTCACAGTTTCTATGGGTCAGGGTCCTCTTCCCAGGCCCCTGACCCACAGAAAAGGGATGAGTTCGAAGGTGTCCCTCTCTCTTCATCTTGTCTCAAAACATCTCTCCATAGTCTCCCTGAATGGGCTGAACAGGCTTCCTCACAATATGGCAGTCTCAAGGAAGTCAGATGCTAAAGTCTGCAAATTCAAATGCATCACCTATTTTGATCTTGTTTTGGAATTTGAAGAGCACCAATTCTGCTATACTGTATTAAACAAAACAGAAAGTTCTGTTCTGTTTTAAGGGAAAAGGACACAGATCCTACCTCTCCATGAGAAGAGTGTAAAAGAATGTGTCCACATTTATATTAAAGTGACTAACCATACCTTTGTGTTAAAATTGTTTTTAGCCATGCACAGTGGCACACACCTATAATCCCAGCAACTTGGGAGGTTAAGGCAGGAGGATCATAAGTTTGAGGCTAGCTTTAGCAACTTACTGAAGTCTTGTCTCAAATAAAAAATAAAAAGGGCTGGAGATGTGGGTCAGTGATTAAGCACCCCTGGTTCAATTCCTGGTACAAAAAAAAAAAAAAAAAGAATGAAGTTTCTGTCACCCTGATCTTTTCTAACACTTCTGGTTGGCCTCCCTTTGGCTTCTGCCTTCCACACTTCAAATAAAGGTATTTTCTCATGGAAAATGTCAGCAGGTGAGGTAGGTAGACTTCAAAGATGGTCTAATGAGGAACTACAGTTTTCAGTATTCACACTCTTCTGCAGTCCCCTCCCACATTGGATCTGGGCTGGCAGTATTAGAGGAAATAATGCTATGTGATTCTCAAGATCAGGGCATAAGAAGTCTGGACAATGCCACCTGGACTTTTGAAATGCATATTCCAGGGAAAGCCAGACAATGTGTAAGAAGTCTAATCTGAGACCACCATGCTTTGAGGAAGCCCAAGAGCCATGAGGGGCCATAGAGAGAGACTAAAATGTCTGGCAGTGCTCAAAGATTTCAGCTATCCCAGCCTAGGTGGCCAGACATTTAAGTGAAGAAACCATCTCGGACATTCAGCCTGGCAGAACATTCAACCTTAATGCCAAGTGTCAGTCACCATCTAACTGTAATCGCATTTGAGCCTCCAAGCAAGAACTACATGAATCTAGTCAACCCTCAGATTCTTGAGAGATAAAAATAAACTGTTATTTGGAGTCAGTAAGTTCTGAGTGGCTTTTTATGCTGCTAGAACTTCCAGCTTCATCAGTTCCACTTCAGAATGTCACCCAAGGCTGGTCTTCACCATCAGCTACTGGCTAAGACAAGCTTTCCCACTGGTTTCTGAGGAAGGACTTGTGCCTTTAAGGAAGTTGTTTTTGGAGGTGGTCTAAAACATGTTCACAAGCAATTACAACATAAAGTAGCAAGAAGACAAGAACAGAAATGTCATGAGAACTCAGAAAGACAGGGAGAGAGAATTATTCCAGCCTGGAGCTAGTTGGCCTGAAGATGAGGGAGTACTAAATTGGATCTTAATGCCAAGTGGCAGTTTGTGATTTGTTTTGTAGAAACAGGGAACTGCTAAAGGTTCTTGAGCAGAAAAGTAATGTGATCAAAAACATGTTTCATGGAAATCAGTCTGGAGGCTGGGGGTTTAGTGGTAAAGTGTGTGCTTAGCATGTGTGAGTCCCTGGGTTTGAATCCCAGCACCCTCAAAGAACAAAAATTAGTCTGAAAGTAATGAATGAAGTTAACTGGATTTGGGGATTTGTCAGTGAGGGTGAGGCGACCAATGATCCTAAATATCAGGCTGTAGCCGTGGCATTAGCTTATTCACTTCATATACATATATGATGAAATTATGACACCAGACTCCATTCCCTGAATAAGTGAAAACAAAAATAAGTAACTCCATAGCTATCTCTTTTTTGGGATATGTGGCTTTTAAAAGTACCTTTTAAAAATACTATGGGGCAAAAAAAAGTAAATTAAATCCATAATTTCACATATGAATGATCAAAGATTTTTTTTGTCACTTCCTTATCCCTTTGGCACATTGGTTGTGTAAGAACCAACTCAGGACATCATCATTACTGATTTAGAAACTTGCAGTGCCTGTTGTGAAAACTTGGGGTTTTAAAAAGTGTGAGCTCCCTCTGGTGGTCAAAATAGTATTTGCTGTTTGTTCAAATCAGCCATGCATTTATATTTAAATAAATTAAATAAGTTAATAAGTTAACTTCTCCTAGAACTGAATTTGCACTTTAACATTTTCTATTGCTTGTTATTGAATAGGCTCAATAACATTCATAATGGATCTCAATGTCTATTATTGTTATAATTTGTAATTCGCAGTTTTCAATAGTGTTTATTGAGTTTCAGACTACAACAAAAAGCAATTATCACATAATTAATGAATAAGCTAATTTACTACAAGTGTTCCAAGGAAATGAAGTCATCATTAACAAGAAGTCCTCACTGATGAGTCTATTCCTCTTAAAACTATTCCAAAAACGTGCATTTCACATCAGAATCCCCTCATTTCGTACAGGCAGAGGTCACCCTCTGCAAATTCCTCTGAAGTTGCCTCTCACGCAAGGGGACAGGGTCAGGTGAAAGCTGTTGAGAAGAGGGCATTGGTGGGGGTGGGAGAAACGAAAGACCAATGTTGAGTGTCTACTATGTGTCAAGTGTTCTGCTTTGTATTTTACATCTGCTAGTTCATTGGAACCTCTAGAAAAATGTCATTCCATTCCTCTTCTATTTACCAAAAAAACCCATTTTAACCCCTTCAAGTCACAATAAGGTGCAGAAATGAAGTAGACATTGGCTCTGCCTTTAAGATGTATAGCGCCACAAGAAGAAACTGGGAGAATACCAGAGGCTGCTGGCTCTTCATCCCCACCAAGGAGGAGGAAGAGGAAGAGGAAGAGGAAGAGGATGAGGAAGAGGACGAGGGGAAGGGGGAGGGGAATGGAAAGAGGGGGAGGAGGAGGTGGAGGAGGGGGAGGAGGGCCACAGGAAGACCTGCCTTCTCAGAGGAGGACATCATAAGTTGAATCTTGAAGAATGAAGAGTAGTCAACCAATCCGGGAGAGGAGATGCAAAGAGGGCTGGAGTCACAGACAGTCACAGTTCTGGATGACTAGAATTGAGGGAGGTGTGTGAGTGATTCCTAGCCCCATTTTCTAAATGACCTAGTGGCCACTTAAAGACATTAGTTAAATATGCTGTCCCCTGGACATCAGTGGGCCTCAGACTTGCTGCCTGGTATTTACCTCCACCTCTATACTGAGGGAAGATTGATAGCTCTGATCAAGGCTGACATCAAGAGTAGTTGAAGTCAACTTAAGCAATTATGAGCCTTTCTCTGAAAAGGCCCGCGTCTTTAGAAGTAACAAATGGTCAGAGTAGTTGTTTTTGTCAAAAGTGGGAACACCAAAAGAATAGTGGTCAGAAATGATGAAAATAATATAGCTAGATTCAGGAGCAAGCAGCTTTCCCAGCTCAGAGTTGTCCAGCCTCAGGTCCTGATCTTAATTAAAACCCAATCCAGCTGACTATCCTGGCATGATTACTCTGTGGAATCTCATCTTTGGGTAAGGTAAGGCCCAAAGTGAACAGCAAAGCTAAAAATAGTGTGTAGTCAGAGTTACTCTTGAAAACCACTTAAATTGTCCTTAAAATCATCCATATCAAACATGGTCTTGTAAATACAATCTGGTTCTGTGAATCTTTTATATCTCAAAGTGTGAGGACTACTAAGCTCAATTCTGAAGAGCACAAAACTGAGTCCTTATGCAGATGTCTAAGTATTCAGTCCCTTCTGCCTGTAGATAACTGTCAAATTGCTCGTCATTGCTGGGGCAATCAGTGGAGAATCCAAAATGTTGCGGTTTGCCTGCATAGTTTATTCCATTCCGTATTAACACGAATGCTCTTTAACTTAACATGTTTATTTTTAATCAATGTCCTAATCCAACACTTCTAATGTAGGATAGATGCCCTGTTAATACTATAAAGGTCAAACCAGGACTAAAATGTGCCACAGTATTGATTCCATAGTAGGTGCTCAATAAATGATGAGTGGATTTGAACTGGAGTCTTATTTCATATGAACTACATGCACATATTATTTGAAAAGTCATAGAAAAGAATTTTGTCACCTTATTTTTGTCTTTCTAGTGGGCATTTCATCATTGGTTCCACTGAATATTTGTCATTCTTATACCCTAAGGTATTGATTTTCCATCCTCCTGAATAAAATGGAACTTGGGGTTTCTAAGGTGAGTATCAAGCTAAGTATACCCTTGCTGGACTTTTTTTGTAGTTTATGTTTTTTTCCCATATTTTTTATTGTTGCATTATAGTTGTACATAATGATGGGATTTGTTGTTACATATTCATACATGCATACAATATGACAGTGTAATTTGGCTGATATCACTCCCCAACACTTTAATTTCTGTGAATTTTGAAGGCAATAAATTACAAAGGTTGATGTTGAAAATATGCCAGATAATATAAGGGAAAGGTCAAGGTGCCTGGACTGGGGTTATTCCTGTCTTTTCTAAAGATAAGTAAAAATGTCTTGATACATCAAAATTCTATCCAGCAAACATTTGTGAACAACTTTCTATATCCCAAGCACTCCCAGAAGCAAAACAAGGGGAAAAGAAATGAACAATAGATAGCTCATACTCTATTTTTTCAATTTTCTCCCTTTCAAACAAAACGACAATTGCTTTTAATAAGATGTACCTGTACGGTGAACCAAATCTCTCTTCTCATTAATTAGCTGAAAAAATACAAAAGAATTATCATAAAAATTCTTTCAAACTTAATTACCAGATTAAAAATATTCCTTTTGATATTCTAACTTCACAACTGCCAAAATTATTAATAAAATTTAATGTAATTTGATTTATCCAACATTCTAATTCATCAGTTCTAATTTAGAAAATCTGACAACTCATTAATAAGGAAGTCAGTTTATAGGCATTTTTGTGTAAACTACTTCAATCATTTCCATATAATGTTATCATTATAATAAGGAGAAAAATGAGAATCTATTTTTATTAAATAGAAAAAAAACTAAATATTTTTCTCTTTTCACAAATCATTAAAGAGATGAAATGATATGGGCTTTACATTTCTGACCAAATAAGAGGGTGTTTGATGGTATGGTTACAATTTGCAGATCTCTAGCTATAAAGAAGATTTTTGTACCTTTAACCTATTTATCAGCCATTTTATTTATTTTATAAAGTGCCTACTTAGTCATTTTGCTTATTGATTCATACTAGTTTATGTATTCTGGAGACTAGTTTCTCATGGCTATGTGGATTCTGAATACTTTCTCCATTTCATTTCATTTCTTTCATTTTTTAAAGAAGAAGATATTTTTAACTTGATCCCTAAAACAGTCTTTAACAGCCTTTGCTTTTGAAAGGTATTTGTGCTAGGTATTGAATTCTAACTTGACAGTATCTCCACCAACCCCCAGTTTGTTAAAGATACTGCCTCACTGTCTCCTGATTTGCACTGTTTTTAAGATTTTTATCTTTATCATTGATTAATTTGATTATTATACTTCTTGTACCATGACCTTCAGAGGCATTTTAAAATTTTTTTCAAGTTTTTTTCTCTTCATGTTACATTTTGAACACTTTTAATTGCTATGTCTTCAAGTTCACTAATCTTTTCTCTGCAAATTCTAATCTGCCCTTAAACCTGTTTGCTATTTTTCATCTCAGACATTGTATTTTTCATCTCTTACAGTTCTATTTGGGTCTTTCACGTGTCTTTAACATCGTGTTCAACCTTTTCCTTATTCTTATAAATGTGGGGGATATAGCTATAACAACTCTTCTAATGTCCTTATTTATTTTGAATTCATCATCTGTATAGTTAATCAGTCTATCTCTAGTTTTTGCTGTTCTGTTCATTTGGGGTCATATTATCCTCTTGTCAGACATTGTGAATTTTACTTTGTTAAAAGGTAGCCTTTTATATTTCTACAATTATACATACGCAATGAGATATTATTCAGCTCTAAAAGAGAACAAGATAATGCCATTTGTCACAACATAGATGAGCCTAGAGGACATTATGCTCAACTAAATAAGCCAGACATAGAAAGAAAACTATTGTACAGTCTCACTTGTATGTGGCATCTAAGAAAAAAGAAATTAAAGTACACAAAGATAGAGAACAAAACAGTGGTTACCAGGGATGGGATGACAGGTGGGGAGAAAATAGGGAGGTGTGGGTCAGAGGGTACTGAGAAGTGGATATGTGGATGGATAAGTCTGGAGATCTATTGCACAGCAAGAGGACTATCAGTAATAAAATGATGCTGTGTTTTGGATTTGTGCTCAATGAGTAGATTTTAGTTATTCTTGCCACTAAAAAATGGGTACCTATGTGAGAAGATGTATATGTTAATTTGCTTCACTATAGTATCCATTTTATTGTCTATATGTACCCCATGATGTTTTATCACATACCTTAAATACACACAATATATTTTTTTTAAAAAAAGATGTGTGTATTTACTTCTCTGTGCAATAAAACTGCAATAAATCGAGAAGTTGAAAATAGTATTTAGTAAAGGTAGTAAGGAAGAATTTGGAAACTGAGGAAAGAAAGCTTATATGCTAAATTTTTAAATTTGTGAATTACATGAATGTGTTATGTACTATATTCAAAATATTAAGTAAAAAAGAAACATAAAGTCATATATTTGGGACATTGGTATATATTAGAAATCAATAGAAAAACAATTTGCACATTTCAATGAAAAACTAGTTATTAACAATTCCTAGTGAGACAGAGATTGTTTCTGTTTTTCAGAGCAGAGCATTTCTCTTGGGAAATTTTTAAGTTCCAAGCCCCCACATGTGGCTTGAGATAGGCATGAAGGTCACAAATCTGTGGCTTTAGAACTCTCACCTTTGTTTAGTATATCCTGTAGCAGTTCTGGGGTCTGGTAGTCAAGCCAGTGCGCTCTTGGCGCTCAGCAAGTGATGAGTCTGTTTCTGTGGAAAGCAGGGGGTTATTACCATAAAGTTTCTACCTATAGTTAATTGCTACCCAGCTTTATGAAAGACAGAGGACAGTGCATTGTGGGAGATGCCTCTGCAATTGGTGAGAACTCCAGGTGTGACAAACCTCACTAGCCTTAATGAGGAGGCTGAGATTAACTTAATTACTTGGCCATGCAATGCTTACAAATGCTCTATTAGAATCACAACCTGGAAAAGTCAATATGGATACAGATGAGTGAAGACAGCATCAATCTGAAATGTTGAAGCTATTCATCACTCTGAAGTTTCATTAGAGCTGCAACAGAAACCACTTCCTCCCTTATGAGTGGTTGTTAGCTTGCTGTGCTCACAAGGACTCAGCTCCAGCTGACCTAACAATGCAGGTAAGAGAGTAGCACCCTGTCCTTTGCCCTTTGCCTTCAGCTCCCTGGCTGCTTGCATTGCTGCATGTGTCATTTGAGCACTGAGGTGACATCATTCTCCAGAGGCCACTGATGCCACAGCCAGCACCAGAGACATTCTGGAATGAGCCATGGAGACAATAAGTAGCAAAGGGGGTGTTAAAATGGGGACCTAAGAAGCAGGACAGGAGACGATTCACACAGAAGGTGTGAATAGTGAAGCGTATCACACGGGACAAGCCAGGGCCTGCACAGTAGAGGGTGTGCTCTGCATGTGCAATACATTTGGCCAATGGGAAACCGTGCAAAAGTCTCTGACAAGTCCTCAAAAATCCTGTCTCCCCATGAGTTTCGAGAGGCCTAATTACAGAAATGTAGCAACAGCTGTAATGGGAATAATAAACTCCACGGGCAGGCCTTTGTCTCTACAGTGATAGTCCTCTTCAGATAGCTTTGAACAACTGTTATACCACTTAGATAAGCACTTATAGTTTTTTATTTTTAAGTAATAATAGCTTGACAGTACAGAAAGAAACAACAAAAGATAAATGCCTGTTAATTAATAGAGTTGGTAAGAGCCCAGGCCCTGGTAAAAATTCCAGCTCTGTCATTTAATAATTTAAGTCACTTAATAGGTTTGTGTCTCAAATTTCTCACCTAAAAAATGGAAATAATATGATTAAAATACTAGTAACATTTGCATCTATGATGTTGTAGAGAAGAAACAAGATAATGCAGATACTATATTTTATGTGATGTTCAACAATGGGAAGCTTTCAGTAAAGTCTAGTTGTTGTTGCTGTTGTGTTATTATGCTTGTTGCTGCTATTATTACTCTTGCTTTTTCTTTCAATTCCTATGTTTAGTTTGTTAACAATTCTTTCAGTATAAAATCTGATCTCCCCTTTGGCCCAGACTATGTCATCTTGATTGAAAATATGTGTACCTGTTGATTCCTAGAATCATTTCTGTATGTCCCAGACTTTGAGTGTTTATGGAGGTAACCACAATTGTCATTTTCATAATCCTACAGCATGCATATTTGTTTCCTAGAAACCTAATATTGAAAGCATAGAGCACTGCTTCAAGCATTAAATGAAAAAAAGACTCATTATAGCTACACTAATCTGTGCTTTCTAAATTTACTGATGGAAGAGAAGAAAGTAGGTTGGCATGGAGTTTGCACAATTTCTGGATCACACTGATTTGGATTCAGTGTGCTCACATAAAAATATTGTTGTCTCCCAGGAGGTTTCCAGTTTTGCAAAGAAAAAAATGCTTCCTTTTAGTGCATTATTTGACACAATGAGTGGACTTTCAATCTGGAGGAGAAATTAGATGAGAAGGTCACCATTTTCCAGAGGTGAAGATGCTCTGGTAAAAGTCACAAGCAAGGTGAGATCCCCTATAGGATCAACTATAGGATCAACAATGCCAGCTATGCAACCAGCCTTGGTGCAGTCATTCAGCAGAGGTAGCAGTTATCTTCATGTGATCAGCATCGACTTCCTGTTGTGGCCAGGCCACAGCAGATATGTGATGGCAGAAAGCAGGAAAGAAACTGAACTCCAAATCAACAGAAGACTGGCCAAAACTCAAGGGAGAAAACCAATGACTACCTCAAAACCTTCCCAGAAAACACTTGCCTAGGAGGCTCCTCCTTGTAAAGATATTCAGAATTATTGAATGTATTCTGTTGTTAGAAAAATGAGAATTATATTTCTCATTCAGAAAGAAAAACCAAGAATATCCATTGTTCTTAAGAAAAGATAATTTATCTATTAGAAAATTTAAAAATCTGGGGAAACAAACACATTCTTTTGAACATATACTTGGAACCTCTCATCACCTAGTATGTGACCTTGCCAATTTTTAGACACTTTACAGGGAACTCATTAGATATTGAGTTAATGTTTAATAAAGTGAAACTACCAGCCCTCGTGTTATTAGCATCCTTATTTCCATGCACTGAACTTTACATCAAGGACAAACACATTATCATCTTTAAGTTTTGTTAAAGCCAGCAATGTAAAGTTGGCCAAAGTTGAAATCTTACAGAAAACTAGAGTTAGTAATAGTCTCCACATGTATTTAACTTTTTTTCAACCCCAAATCTCAAAGCATTTTAGGAAGAAATACTATTGCAACCTTTTAAAGATAGAAAAATATTAGGTAACTATGAAAAATAACTGCAATCTAAATAATAGATAATAAAAAGTAAATTAATATTAGTCATTAAAATTTTGATGTAGCTCTATATTAATATATTTATTTTTTGTGGTGCTGGGGATTTAATCCAGGGCCTCATGCCTGCTAGGCAAGTGGTCTACCACTGAGCAACATCCCCAACTCCTGCTCTATATTTATTTATTTAATGTTTTTTTAATTTTTTACAGACTGCATTTTGATTCATTGTACACAAATGGGGTACATCTTTTCACTTCTATGGTTGTGCACGATGTAGATTCATACCATTCATGTAATCATGCATGTACATAGGGTAATGATGTCTGTCTCATTCCACCATTTTTCATACCCCCTCCCTCTCATTTCCCTCTACGTAATCTAAAGTTCCTCCATTCTTCTCTCACCCTATATTTATTAAGACACTATTCTTGAAAAAACATTTGTTTAAAAAAAGTTTAAAATATGCATAATGGCTTTTGTAAAAACATAAGAATACATGTAAAATTTGCAAAGATGAGTGTTTATAAATAAGAAAATAATTAGAATATATAAAACATAATTTTTCATGGATGAGGTGGGAGGCAGATTATAAGCAAAATTTGTTTTTATATAGTTTTCTGCTTTTATATGGGAAAATACTGCTTTACACTCAGAAAAATACAGCTAGTTTTCAAACACTGTGTAGCAATAATCTTAAAGAAAACATTTTTAATTACTAAAAATCTTACTACTCAATAGTTATTTACATATCTCCTCATATTATCTGTACCATATTTGTAAAGCTAATGTTTTCTAAGAAACTATTAAAAACTCAGTGCCTTAAAATATGTTTATCCTTAATGCCCTTGAGTCTGTGAGACATTTGAGGATTGACTGAGCAAAGTTGAGCTTGACTGATGTTATGTATTAAATTGTGGGTCCCAAAAATTTATATGCTGAAATCCTAATATCTAATACCTCAAAATGTGATGATATTTGGAGATAGAGTCTTTAAAGAGATAGTTGAGTTAAACTTTAAAGAGATAGCTGAGTTAAAATGAGGTCATTAGACTGGGCCCTAATTCTATACCACTATGGCCTTGATAAGAGATGACATAGAGACACAGATATGCATAAAAGGAGAATGCTGTGTGACCATAAAGATGGTCATTTATAAGCCAAGAGGCCTCAGAAGAAACCAAACCTGCCAACACCTTGATATCAGACTTCCAGCCTCCAGCACTATGAGAAATAAATTCCTGTTGAGTAACTCTCCTGGTCTATGGCACTTTGTTGTGGCAGCCCTGGCAAACTAATACCACTGGTTTCAACTGGGCTCAATCTGTTGGTTGGCTGGGAGCTCCACTCTAGCTGGGTTTGTCCAGGTACTTCAAGTGGGGCAATTTTCTTCTAATGTCTGAATTCCTTCTTCTGGTACCTGTGGATTATTCCTGGCATATCCTCTCATGGATGATAGGGAAGCAAGAGAGGAAGTGGAAACATGATAAAGGCCTAATCTTGGAGCTAGCACAATATCACTTCTGTCTCATTCTATTGGCCAAAGTAATTAACATGACTAAGCCTAAGGTAGAGAATAATACCCTGCTTACTACAGGAGAACATAACAAAGTGGCATGGTAAATGCTATGACTTCAGGGGTGGGAGAGTGGAGTGTGGGAATTGGGGCCAATGATATAATCTATCGTAATACCTTAGATGTTCATATTCACAGCCTAGTATTACACGGCAACCCCAGGCCAGTCTCTGTCTACACATTACATGTGTGTATTTCCAGTTTTACTTAACATTTAATGCTATACAACATTAAAAAATAGGATTTATAATTTTATTGAATGTACAATGTACATATTACATTCATTCTTTTTATTAATTGGAATTACAGAGTTATCGTGACAATTTCATAAGAGGACAGTAAGGAAGTAGAATAAAGAAAATCACATTGAAAATTTGCTTCTAAAAATCAGTCGATAAAATTAACATATAGAGTTAAAATTTTAATTTGAGTGAAAAGCTCACAATAATAGCACAGTACAGTGTTTTCTATATAACAAGCATTCAATCTATATTTGATGAATAGGCTTTATGTGAATTTGTTTTGAATGTGATAACCTTTGCTAAAACAACACGTCAAAATGTGGGCAATCCCATTTGTTGAAACACAAAACAACAGCAACAATACAAACAAAATACTGATGACAGTATTAACTATAAAATGTCACTATTTGGTATCCACCATTGGTTTTCTAATTAGAAACATGTGGAAGCATTTTATGGGCCTGCTCAAACTTTTGATCCCCTTGAATAGAAGATTGATTGCAATTTAGCCATTCTGATAAATCATAAGCCTACTTTTACTCCCTCAAACACTTTTACTTAATGTAAAAAGAATGTAAGAAATTATCAGAGAATTTTGTTTGGTAAGGAGTGATAACCTTCATTTTCCTAAGAGGAGTAAAAGATTAAAAAAAATTGTTGAAGTTTTCTTTTGTAAGAGAAAGTAAATCTTGGCTCCAAATTCATTTTCCAAATCAGGAAGCAGAAAATTTTTTCAGGAAAGCATTGAACTAGGGAAGTAGAAAAAATTTTTTTCCACTGCTTAATTATTTTTATAATTTGGTTCTAAAAACATTACCAGCATATATATTTCTAAAAAAGATTTTAGTGTCTTATGTAATCAGCAATTCAGTCATTTAAAAAGCATGTGGAAATTGCAGAGCTAAATAGCAGACATGTATTTATTACATTTGGTACATGCACATACTCTAGGGATAAGTAAATGTGTGTATAATACCCCTTTGTCTCCTGTAAGAAACCTCTCCAAACCTCTGTTATGAATTATATTGTTTAAATATGTCCTCACTCAGTTTCAGGAGAGTTATTCCCAAGTCAGTTTCAAACTGAACACATGTTGCATCTGTTTTCTGTTTGTGAATTTTGAATGCTTGGCACTTTAATTGGGATATTTTTCTTTGGGATGAAATAATTTCAAATATTCGCTTAATCAAAACATTAGTTTCCTTTTCCAGTTTCCATCACGGATTTTTGGGAGGTTTCCCAGACCTGGTCTCTTGTGCTTTGGGGAGGGACCCTCCTCCCCTGGGTGTGTAGGCGGGAAGAGAGGGGAAAGGAGGCAATATCCGGACTATTGGCTCATCCCTTGTCCACATCCTGTTCCTCTTAGATGTCACCTGACTTGAGGGATCATTCAATTATTCTTGAAGATTATAATTGTCTATCCTCTACTGATAATTGATAACTATTCTTTCTTCTTCTTTTAAAAATTTTAATTGGATCAGAAGAATTTTTCTAACAGGTGAAGTTCTGGGAACACTGAAGCCTCACCACTCCCTCCCTGGCCAGATGCAGTAAGAAGCTCCTGAGGAACTAGATTTTTGGGATATTTGTGTTTAAGGGAAATTAACATGGCATCAAAGAGAATGAATTGAGGCAGAAAGAGGGAGGAGCGTGGAGAAAACGAGGAAGGTCATCATAGTAGAACTGAAAAAACAGATTCTACTATGGTAAGCAAGGACTTCAAAGTCACAAAGAGATGGGCTTAACTTTTAGCCCAATCACTCCTCAACCATGTGACCCCAAATAAGGTACCCAACTTCTCTAAACCTCACTTTCTCAACTGATAAAATGGATGTGAAACTAACATACATAATTATCACAAAAATTAAATTTTATTTTTTGCACTGAGAATTAATCCAGGGCCTCACATATGCTAAACTAGCACTCTATCACTGAACTACATCCCCCACCATGCATATTTATTTATGTATTTACTTATTTTGTAGTACTGGGGACTGAACTCAAGGGCACTTGCTACATTCCCTGACTCTTTTATTTTTTATTTTGAGAGAGAGTCTCCCTAAGTTTCTGACTGGTCTCAAATTTGTAATCCTCCTGCCTTAGTTTTCCAAGCCATTGAGATTACAGGCATGTGCTACACACCTGGCTGAATTATAAATTTTAAAAAATTTCTACTATCTTAGTCAATTCAGACTGCTATTATCAGAATACCACAGACTGAGTGGCTTAAACAACAAATATTTATTTGTCATATTATAGAGGCTCCAAAGTCCAAGCTGAAGGTGCCGGAATTGGTGTCTGGCAAGGGCCCACTACCTGGTTCACAGATGACTATCTTCTTGTTGTGCCCTTATGTGGTGAAAAAAGCACAAGAGAGCTCTCTGGGGTCGAATTTTACTAGAAAATAATCACATTCATGAGGGTGGAGTCCAGGAGCTGATTACCTTTTAAAGGCCCCATCACCTAATACAAGTATATGGGAGGTTAGGGTTTCAGCATGAAGTTCTAGGGGACACAAGACCTAGTATACAATAGAAGCTCAGTGTTCACATATGATTTGAAATGGATACATCTGATAGATAATATGAGCAAAGAAACAAATGTTAGTGGATTGAATACAAGAAATGAAGAACTGCAGTAAAAAAGATAAAAGTATCTAGCCCATAGACACATATAACGTAGTTGGAAAAGGAAGCCAGTTTGGAGTAAAAATTAATGAATTTAGTAATAAACAGTGATTTAAAGTGACAGTAGACATCTAAGTAAAGATATTTAGAATGAAGATGGAAACACAGTACTGAAATATGAGAGGTTAGAGGGGGCTGCATACTAGGGTTAAAGATATAAATTAAAGAATCATGTAATTAGAAATAATGCTTGAAACAATGAAAATAGATGAATTCACCAAGGGTCAATAGGAGACACTTGAGTTAACATCCATCCTTAGGAAAACCAAAAGAAGATAAAGGATTAACTTAAAAAGTTAGGAGGAGATCTAGGACAGCTTGCTTCTGTGGAAACCAATAGAAGATAGTCTCAATGAATAAATAATTGATAGTATTCATTATCTTGTCAATACATTGGAAACACATGCCCATTAGGGAAAGTCTGCTCAGGAAATTATTGTTTATATGTATACAAGAAAACTGCAAAACCATTAAAATAGTTAATCTATATTTACTGGCATGGAAAACCAGTAGATTAAAAAACACCACAGGTTAAAGAACACCATGTGTAGAAGGTGATCCCATAAAAATGAATGAATCTATGAGTACAGAGGTAGGTGTAGCAAAGTACTTAAAATTATGTTTCCTGTTTCTAGACCTAATTAATGAATTCAGCAAAATATCAGGATATAAAATAAACACACATAAATCTAATGCATTTATATACATAAGCGATGAACCATTTGAAAGAGAAATGAGGAAAACAATTCCATTCACAATAGCCTCAAAAAAAAAAAAAAACCTGGAAATCAATCTAACAAAAGAGGTCAAAGACCTCTACAATGAAAACTACAGAACATTAAAGAAAGAAATTGAGGAAGACCTTAGAAGATGGAAAGATCTCCCATGTTCTTGGACAGGCAGAATTAATATCATACTTCCAAAGGCACCATACAGATTTAACACAATTCCAATTAAAATCCCAGTGGCATTCCTCATAGAAATAAAGAAAGCGATCAAGAAATTCATCTGGAAGAACAAAAGATTGCCAAAGCAATCCTGGACAGGAAGAATGATGCAGGAGGTATCACAATACCAGACCTTAAACTCTTCTATAGAGTAATAATAACAAAACCGGCATGGTATTGGCACCAAAATAGACAGGGAGACCAATGGTATAGAAGACACAGAGACAAACCCACGTAAATACAGTTATCTCATACTAGACAAAGGTGCCAAAAACATGCAAGGGAGAAAAGATAGCCTCTTCAACAAATGGTGCTGGCAAAACTGGAAATCCATATGCAGTAAAATGAAATTAAACCCCTATCTCTCACCCTGTACAAAACTCAACTCAAAATGGATCAAGGATCTAGGAATTAGACCTGAGACTCTTCACCAAACAGAAGAAAAAGTAGGCCTGAATCTTCATCTTGACTTCATATTGACTTAGGACCAGACTTCAATCTTCATATTGACTTAGGACCAGACTTCCTTAACATGACCCATAGAGTGCAAGAAATAAAAGCAAGAATCAATAAATGGGATGGATTCAAACCAAAAAGCTTTTTCTCCATAAAGGAAACAATGAATAATGTGAAAAGAGAACCTATATCATTTCCACACATACTTCAGACAGAGCACTGATCCCCAAAATTTATAAAGAACTTAAAAAACTTTACACCAAAAATACAAAGAACCCAATCAATAAATGGGCTAAGGAACTGGGCAGATACTTCACAGAAGAAGATATACAGGTGATCAACAAATATATGAAAAAGTACCCATCATCTCTAGTAATTAGAGAAATACAAATTAAAACCACCCTAAGATTTCATCTAACTCCAATTAGAATGACTATTATCAGGAACACAAGCAATAATAAATGTTGGCGTCGGTGTGGGGAAAAAGGCACACTCATACATTGCTGGTGGGATTGCAAATTGGTGCAGCCACTCTGGAAAGCAGTATGGAGATTCCTCAAAAAACTTGGAATGGACCCACCTTTTGACCCAGCTATCCCACTCCTCGGTTTATACCCAAAGGACTTAAAATCAGCATTCTGCAGTGATGCAGCCACACCCGTTTTCATAGCTGCTCAATTCACAATAGGTAGATTGTGGAACCAACCTAGATGCCCTTCAATTGATGAATCAATAAAGAAACTGGTATATATACACAATGGAATATTACTCAGCCATAGAGAATAAAATGATGGCATTTGCTGGTAAATGGGTGGAGTTGGAGAATTTCATGCTAAATAAAATAAGCCAAGCCAAAAAAACCAAAGACCAAATGTTTTCTCTGATAAGTAGATGATGATACATAACAGGGCACGGGGGTGGGGGTGGCGGCGGGGGGGGGACAAGAGAAGAACTTTAGATGGTGTAGAAGAAAATGGGTCAGGAGCGGGTAGGGAAGGAAAGACAATAGACTGAGACAGACAGTATTACCCTATGTATATGTAAGATTACATGAATCATGTGAATCTACATTGTGTACAACCACAGAAATGAAAAGTTGTATCCTTGTACTCCATTTGTGTGCAAAAAAATTCAAAAAAAATTTTAAAAAAACTTACCAGGGGTAGTGCTGCATGCCTATAATCCCAGTAACTGGTGAGGTTGAGGCAGGAGGATCACAAGTTCAAAGCCAGCCTAGGCAATTTCATGAGACCCTTCACAAAAGGGGGCGGCGATGGGGCAGGGGGACTAGGGACATGGCTCAGTTGTAGAATGCCCCAGAGCTACACACACACACACACACACACACACACACACACACACACACACATGCTTTATTTAGTTGGTTCTATTTAAATTTTTGTTTAAAAAAAAAGCATTAATGTCATTATCTCATGAAAAATAGAAAATGACAAATTTCCTGTTCATGTGACTTGGGTAAATCTTTGACAAATAAACTATAGTCACATGTTGCCTAATGATGTGGATACCTTTTGAGAAATGTGTTGTGAGGCATTTGTTCAAATGTACAAACACAAACCTAGATGGTATGGCTCAATCACTTGACATGACCTCTTGCTTCAATCAAGAGACTTGGGGGCTGGGGATGTAGCTGGGTGGAAGAGTGGTCCTCTTTCATGCTTAAGGCCCTGGGTTCCATCACCAGCACTACAGAAAAGAGAGAGAGAGAGAGAGAGAGAAACTTGGTAGGACTGAGATGTCATTCAATTTTAGAGTATTTGCTAGTGTGCATGAAGCCCTTGATTCAATTTCCAGCACTGCAGACAAACAAATGAATAAACAAACCTCGATAAATATGAGCCGTATGACACTCCTACCAGGCTAATATGTACACATGCTGTTTTACAGTAAACTAGTTTTTAATATGTAGGAATACACTAAAACATCATGATAAAGAATGTACTATATAGTAAGTGCATAACAGTAATACTTCTTTGTCATCATTTCAAGGCATTATGATGATCTTATTTTTTGGGGGGTGGGTACCAGGGATTAAACTCAGGGGCACTCGACCACTGAGCCACATCCCCAGCCCTATTTTATTTAGAGACAGGGTCTCACTGAGTTGCTTAGTGCCTCGCTTTTGCTGAGGCTGGCTTTGAACTCTTGATCCTCCTGCCTTAGCCTTGGGAGGTGATGGGATTACAGGCATGGGCCACCACCCAGTCATTTCCAAGTATTATGTATGTACATAATTATATGGTCAGTACATTTACATGGTAGGCAGTGCAGTAGGCTTTTTTGCACAAGCATCACTACAAACGTTAGTAAATCATTGTGCTACAATGGTAGAATGATCATGATGTCAGTAGGTGACAGAAAATTTTCATCTCCTTCATAATCTTATGAGATCATGGTTGTATATGCAGTCTGCCATTGACTGAAATGTTGTGATGCAGCATATTACTATAGTTTTTTAAAATTGTTGGTAAAATAAACAATATTGTCTTAATAACTGTCAATACTAAATAAAATAGACATTTGGTCTGGAAAAAAAAATTGTTTCCTGAATACTACTGATGTTTGCCTGTGAGAGCAAAGATGAGTTTCACTTTTCTCTTTGTACATTTCTATACTATTTATATGTTACAGTAATCATGTATCAATTCAACAATTTTTTTTTTTAAAGAATGGATACTACTAAAGTGGGCTTATGACTGCATTCTTAGAGTGTCTGTTAGCCTATATTGAATCCCTTCTGTACTTCTTGGCTGTTTACTCAGCCTTAGTTATCTGCCTATAGTCACTGATTGGACTTATCTAGCTCCTTAATTAGATTTAGTTCAGTTCACTGATGTCCTCATACCCCATACTAGGGATTGAACCCAGGGGTGCTCTATCACTGAGCAATGGTCACAACCTTTTTTATTTTTTATTTTTGAGATAAGGTCTCACTAAGTTACCTAGGCTGTCCTCAAATTTGAAATCCCCCTGCCTCAGCCTTTCAAGTAGCTGGGATTATAGGCATGTGCCACACCAACTAGCTCACTAATGTCCTTTGAAATGCTTTGGGGGAGAAAAAGTGATCAGTAAGTTCAAGAATGTGAACATACCTCCTCTGGGAGAGCATCAAGAATTCTTGCAGTTGAGGCTCTGTGAAGGTACTCCTAACATTTAATTAGGAGTGGTCAACATTTAATCTAATACTTCTCCAAATTCTTTGAGCATGCAACCCTTTTTAAATGTTATCAACTCTTAATACACTATGGAACTATTATCTGCAGAGCATACTACAGGAGACATGGGCTTAAATGTTAATCCACTGCTTTGTTATGGATTTTCAGCTTTTTCTGAGAGAAATTCAGACTGACTAGCTAATATGTCCACTCCCTAGAGACTCCTTTGGAATCTCTCCAAGGGACAGGTCAGTAATCTAATACTTCCCTTTGTTCTGTGGTAGGTCTGCCCTGGGCCTGTTTAACAGCAAGCTCCAGATTGTCAGCAAGTGCTCTGCAGTTATAATTTCAGATTTCTTCAAGATTCTAGTTGAACACACACACACACATATACACACACAGAATGCCAAAGTTAGATTCACTATAGGATTTTTTTTTTTTACCTTCAGCTTTCCTCTATTACCAGGAAGCTAGAAAATGTTAGTATATTTCTGTGAAAGTTATATTAATCAAATTTTATAGTCAGTGAGCTGTTTTGGAAAATATTTTATCACACAAATATATATTTTTATTGTGATTGGTGAAAAACAGAAATAAAATGAAGAAATTAAGAATCATATAAATCCCATAAACAATTGCTGTTAGTATCTGGACTTTTATACCACCAGATTCTACATATATGTGCATTTCATTTGGATAAAAATGTAATCATATTTCATATTTGTTATATAATCTGCTTTACTCTTACAAATTTATAAAAATATATTGCCATGTCAACAATATAGATTTATATCAAAGGTTTTATGGGATAATAAGTATTTTATTGAATTAATAATGTATAATTCCCTAAAATATAATTCCCTATTGTTATTATAAACAATACTAAAATGAACATCTGGAGGCTTATTGTGTGTGTGTGTGTACGACAATTTTTAAAAGTTGGGCTTAGAAATGCTCATAAAATTGACAGTTCCATACATCTCCACATTCATCAACACTTCTTTCTTTTCTCTCAGAGGACACAAAGCAGGAAGAACCATTCATGTGTCTTCACATTTGTGATCAAAGAGACAAAAGAGAAGGAAGTTTTCCTTTTCTTAAGCTGTGTGTTTTCCAAGTATATTTACAGCACTCTGGAGTCAATATTCTGGGAAGGAAATGATACATAGCTATTAAAATGCTGTCATCAAAACCTTGCAGCTTGCTTTCATAGGATGTTCCTATCTCATTCACTACCTCTTTTACTCTCTCAGAAAAGTTCTAGTTGCTCACATTTGAGTCCAAAATGTATTTGGAGTCAAGGTTATTTTAACTATGAGAAAATGTACAATTTCCAGATTAAGATATATTTAATTCACAAAAATATATTTTAGCTATATTGAATCTTTCCATTCGTCCAATATTCAAAAATTAGGCCAACCCAGAAACCACATATTAACTCCAAATGCCAAATTTTGCTCCAATCTAGGCCAGAATTTAAGTATTAACAATAACTAATATACACACTCAACCTATGCCAGTCACATATGGAACGCTTCGTATGCATTAGCTTATGTCATTCTCATAACAGACCTGTAAAATCAGCATTACCATATTAATCATCCCCATTTCAAAATAGGTAACTAGGGAATTATGAGTGTTTTAATTCAGTCACTAATAGTGGCAGAGACAAGACTATGGTTTTGGTCAGCCCTCTTTCTTTCTATCACCTCTCTCTTAAACAATCTGATCCAAAAAACTATTAGGTGAGACAGACCAAGTAGGAGCCTCAAAGTGGGTTATCAGAGTGAGAAAGGTTTGAGGGGGTACCCATCCACCATGACCTATAGAACTAGAGACTAAGCTGGGTAATGAGTATCCACATGGAGGTGTAAGTAGGTTATTTAGTATTAGAGCTCAAGCAGGGGAAGGAGGAAATCCACAGGAAGAAAGTATGGTTTGAGTTTTCAGATCCCTAGTAGAATAATGAAAGTGTTATGGTCTGGATATGAGGGGTCCCCCAAAAGCTCACGTGTGAGACAATGTAAGAAGGTTCAGAGGACAAAAGATTGTGTTTTGAGAGTCTTAACCTTGTCAGTGAATTAATCCCTGATTAATTGAAGTGGTAGGGTGTGGCTGGAGGAGGTGGAAATTGGGGCATACCTATGGGGTATATATTTGTATCTGGCAAGTGGAGTCTCTCTCTGCTTCCTGATGATGTGAGCTGCTTCCCTCTGCCACACTCTTCTGCCATGATGTTCTGCCTCACCTCAAGCCCCAAGGAATGGAGCTGTCCTTCTATGGACTAAGACCTCTGAAACCATGAGCCCTCAAATAAACTTTTCCTCCTTCAAAATTGTTCTAGTCAGATCTTTTAGTCACAGCAGAAAAATAGCTGACTAAAACAGAAGGCATCTATAAAAGGACACATCTTTGTCTGGTGCCAGAGACTTAGCATGGTGAGAAGTATGGGGCAGGCAGGTTGGTTTCTTACTGGGCATTGACCAAGTAAGTAAATATCTTAAGACTGATTGGAGCCTGGTTTCACACTTGTGGATAAGTTATAACAGGGAAAGGGAAATGAGTCCTGTGATATTAGATGGGAATTCAAAGTATCATGGTGAACTCAAGATTTTCAGTACAAAATGAAATACAGGTCTGTGTGTGTGTGTGTGTGTGTGTGTGTGTGTGTGTTCATGCATGCACCTGCACACCTGTGTGTCCCCAAGTCCTGCCTCTTAAGGGTGCTTGGAAGTAGCCACATCCTAATAGCAATAAACACACTTTCAGATTTTGGCTTCTAAATATCACACTCAGCTAAGAGGATTCCAAGTTCTCTGAAGATAAAGCTGATTCTGTGGTTGGGGAGGGCATATGCCAGTCACATAAGATGCTCTTGAAATATATCATTCTGCAAGGAAATGCTTGAAGAATGATGGGTCACATCAAAAGGACACAGAGACCAGACTGAAGGGGTTCCTACTGACCAAAATTGGTATAATTTGCACATTAGAATAAAAATTGATAAGAATGAATTAGAACTACCTGAATAAAACAGGAAACTATGAGTTCATATTGATGTAAAAATAAATAGGAAGTTTGGTAAGGACTCAGAAAAATATATTTTCCCTCATATGTGAAAGCTAGAAGGAAAAAACAGGGAGAAACAGAGAGAGAGAGAGACGCAGAGGCAGGCCATGAAAGTCAAAGGGTTATCAGAAGGGAAAGGATGTGGGGAAGGAGGGAGGATAGTAGTGTATTGAGGAGTGAAATTGATCAAATTGTTTTTTTAATGTAATTGTGAATATGCCACAGTGAAAGTCACTACTGTGTATAATTAAGATGCATCAGTTTTTTAAAAAATTTGGTAAGGAAAAGGATATTTATGTAGTTTCAAAGTATTTCCCCATAAAGCACTTCTTAAATATAAAGAGTAACTTCACAGTGAAGATACTTGCATATTTACCTTACTCGAGTGATTAAAGTGAACATCATCAGTAATGAGACAAACTGAAAGCACGCATTACCTGGTGGGGTGCACTAGAACACAGCACTACTCCCTCAATATTCCTGCCAAAGACACAGCCTAAATCTAACCATGAAGAAATACCAGACCTGCCCAAACTGAGTAATATTCTACAAGTCTAAAGGGTAAGTGACTCTTATTGTTAGTGGCAGAACCAGGACAGGATTCATTTATCCAGACTTCCAGACCTGGTATTGTGCTTCTCCATCCTGTTCCCATCCAATTCCTCAAACAATACGTGAGGTTTTATTTGTTTGGCACTGTTTTAGACATCACAGATTCATCCACGGTGGAGAGTGAGACCAACAAAGCCCTGTCCTCATGGAACTCTCAGTCCAGTGAGGGTAACTGGACATTCTAAAGCACAGAAAGAAGGTAAGTTTTAAAATGGAAAAACATCATGAAGGACGTAAAGCCAAGGCACTGATTAAGCCTCAGTGATATGATTTCACATTTCTTACTATCTATGGCAGTTTTAAAATTTGCCTGAAAAATTTTTAACACTCCTTTATTTTTTTTTAAATAAGCAAATTTCTATTATGAGTAAAATTACCACACAATAAATCCTGGAACAGTTCAGCAACCAACAAAGAGAAAACAGTCTTAAAAAGCTGCTATTTCCAATTTTACCTTTGGGTCCTTCAACTATAGTTAAAATATATGGAAAATAATTGTTTGTCAGAAAGCTGTGACTACATGATATGCTTCTTATGAAAGAATACTGACCTGAGTCAAGAATGGAGAACTTGGACAAGAGGCACAGTGGGTATTTCTATTACCTGGGCCACAGGCTCCTCCTGAGTAGTGTCTAATAATTGGGCAAGTTTCATTAGGATTTCACAGCCTAACATAAAACAATGACCAATACATTCAGTTCTCCTGGAATCAATACAGGAAGGAGACAATTAAAAATGTGCTACAAATAAATAGGTCTAAAGCTGCTGTATCCATCCAGCAAATTCAAAGAGCCCTTGCTAACCTACACTGAACACAGCAGCAAATACTAATGTGCTATTGAAGTGCATATCAACAGATTATATCTAACCACCTTTAATATTTATATAAATGGCATTAAACACTCATTATATTTATGAGAACATAGTTTAAAATCACATTCTTCATTCCTTTTTAAAGTTAAATACATGATTTTCTGTTGAAGTAATTTATATTTTTCCTACTTTCTAAAATAGGCATCACATTTCTAAACTGAAGAAAAAAAGTCTCAAAGAGTCACATATTATGCACTCTGGTCTAAGAAGTAACTAAGTTAATACATTGAATACATTAACTTGAATAAATTAAGAATGCACATTCAGAACAGAATTAGAGCTTTTGGTCAGCCACATGTGAACCAAAAGCAAAATCTGCCAAGATTAAGGCAGGTTTTTTTTTTTTTAATATATACAGTGCAATGTGTCCCCCTCCCCCACAAAGTTCATTAAGCATTCACCTTTATTTGAAATGCATTGTCAAGCTAGAATACAAGGTTCCTAACTATATATATATATATGGTTCCTTTTGTTTTAGAGTGTTCCTTATACCTAGGAATGGTATTTCCCTTTTGCCTTCATACAGTGGGTATAAGAGATTACCAAAATAATCATGACTTTGACCACAAAGCATGACCACTGTAAGGGTGATAGCCATTGTAAGGAATTACTTTGTTCTTTGGCTGGAGTCAACTTGAGTGTTGGCAGTTTCTGAGGAGGAAGCTGAGGGCTTTGGTGAAGATTGTCATCCATCTTTTCAATCAAATTGGGTTCCTTATTTACAAGTTATGTTTCTGCAGATTTGAATCTACTGTTTCTTGTCCAGCAGGAAAGATGCCTCCAGTCTGATGCAATAATTTTTTAAGTACTGTAATCATGGGTGTGCACCTCACCAAATCAATCTGCTAAGGGCTGGGGATATAGCTCAGTTGGTAGAGCGCTTGCCTTGCAAGTGTAAGGCCCTGGGTTCAATCCCCAGCACCGCAAAAAAAGAAAAAAAGAAAAAAAATCAATCTGCTAGTAATTTATGTTCACACAGGAAAATGCTCCAAGACTAAGCTTAAAGTAACTGTTAAGGATATTACCACAGAAGAGACACAGGTTGGAGCACTATTTCAGATGTTCTTGTAACTGAACTTTTGCAAAGAGGCACAAGAAAACCAAACACATAGGCATCCAAAGTAGAAGGCCTGAGCTTCCACTTTTTGAACATGGTAAAGAGGAGGTGCTCCTTTGATCAGGAGAATTCTATTCAGTGCCCACCTGGATATCCGTCCAGGCAGAATCAAATTCAAGGGAAAAGGAATTTGTGAAGCAATCCATGGCTTTGTGACAGTGAAGTAATTGTCACTCTCAACCCAGAATGTGTGAAGCTGCAAAAGGAGAGAGAAAACATTCCTAGGATGCCCACAGCAGGGAGAGGCTTCTCTTCAAGGACAGCAATGAAAACCAGTGTACCTGCTCCTTGCTTTGCTAACAATTCATAATCACATTATATTTGTTTTCCTAAAAAGTTTGGTGTTTTTGCTGGCCAAGAAAGTATATATATATATATACTTATATATATATACAAGTATATATATATACACATATATATACACACATACATACATATATGAAAATGTATATATATGTGTTTTATATATATGTGTTTTATATGTGTGTGTGTGTGTATATATATATATATATATATATTTTTTTTTTTTTTTTTTTACACACAGTTGTCCAGTTGTCAGTTGTACATCACCTCTTGAACTTCTCCAGGTGTTATCTATGAAACTGATTTTCAAGGGTGCACCAGAAAATTTGGCATAAGCCATCACCACCAGGGACTAGCTGTGGACTGACGGGAGCACCCAGCCACCTCCCCAGCAACTGAGCTTCAAGGGAGCCACCATCTTGCTGAGGTCAACTTAGCACTCCTTTCATTAAAGGATGTTCCCTCTCTTAAAATTTGGCTGGACTTTTGTGATTAATTCCACTGATAGAATGCAATGTATGTAGTCACATGATTTGAGGGTAGGTAGGCAAAGGCCATGCAGCTTCGTCCTGTGTCTCTCTGTTGGGGATGCTTGTTCTTGGAACCTAGCCACCAAGCTGAATGGAAAGCCAGACCATAGGAAGAGGACTTGCTTAGGTGTTCTGACCAGTGCCCAGGTAAGGACCCCAGGTGTCAGCCTGCATCAACCACCTGCTTATAAGGAAGCTTTCAAGATGACTACAGACCCAGTCACCCTCTGGCTGCAAATGCTTGACACACCCAGAATCAAACCACCTGGTTGAGTGTAGTCAGTATGCAGAACTAGGAGAGATAATAAACTGACTGCTGTCATTTAAGGCCTTTTAGTTTTGGGGCACTCAATTACAAAGCAATAAATGAGACCTTATTACCTTCAACAAGAGAATGAACATTTAAATACAGAGAACAGAAAAATGATTAGGACACAAACCAATGTACAGAAGGAATGAAGTGGAAAGCCTAAAGACCAACTCGATACCATAATTTTCCCAAGGCGTTGATATTACAAGATTGCTAATAAAACACATAATGTTGTAGAAAAGCAATTTTCTCAGGGTCTTTCACCACTCAATGAAAAGTATCACTTCCTTCCATCCAGGTCACTCTGTCTCATAGGATTAATGACAAAGGAGGGCTGTTCATACATCTTCCTTAAGCTGCCCTTAGCAGAAGTATGCAAAGTAAATTTAGCAAAAAGTCAAAAAATTCAGAAATCCTCTTATTATTGAAAATTAGAAATATATGGGTAGATATACAAGGCAAAATAAAAATTATTCATAATCCCACAATCCACATGAATATTTATAGGTAGTTTCTTTAAGTTCCATAATGTTTATATTATATGTTCTTCCTTCTTTCATGATTCACAAGTGACATTGCATTTTACTGGAATTTTTATTTGTATTTCCTTAGTGACTAATGATGTTGAGCTTCTTTTCATGTATTTGATGCTATTTGTATATCTTCTTTGGAAAGAAATCAATTCAAGACCTTTGCCCATTTTTTGATTGGGTCATCTTTACACTGATGAACTGAAAGAGTTCTTTACATATTCTGAACAATAGACCATTACTGAGTATATGATTTTAAAATATTTTCTCCCGTTATGTAAATTCTTTTCACTTTCTTGATAATGTCCTTGGGGCACAAGGTTTTAATTTTGAAGTCCAACTTATCTGGGGTTTTGTTGTTTATGGCTCATGCTTTTGGGTGTCATACCTTAAGATTTATTGATAAATCCATGGGCATGATTTATTCCTATATTTAAGAGTTATATTATTATTTTAGCTCTTATCTTTAGATAGTCAATAATTTTTTAGTTTTATATATGGTGGGAGGTAGGGATCCAATTTCGTTCTTTTGCATGTGGATATTCAGCTTCCCAACAATATTGTTAAACTGTTCTTTCTCTTCCCCATTGAATGGCCTTGGCACTCTTGTCTAAAATCAATTGGTCATAGACATTTGGGTTTACTGAAAGACACTCAGTACTATTCCATTGATCTGTGTGTCTGTCCTTATTAAAGTACTGCATTGTTTTGATTGCTGTTGCACTGTAGTCAGTTCTGAAATCAGTAAGTGTGAGTTCTCCAACCTTCTTCTTTTTCACTAGTTTTGGCTATTCAGGACTCCTTATAATTCAATATGAATTTGAGGACTGGCTTTTCCACTTTAGGGGAAAAAAAGCGGCTATTGAGATTTTGTTAAGGTATTGCATGAAATCTATAGATTGCCTTTAGAAGTACTGACATTTTAATAATATCAAGTCTTTTAGTCTGTGAACATCCCGGGATTTTCTTGATTTTTGTCATATTTATTTTACTTTCTTTCAGCAAAGTTTTAGGTATACATGTTTTCCATTTCCATGATTAAATGTATTCCTAGGTATTTTACTTTTTTTTTTTTTTTTTTTTTTGCCGTGCTGGGGATTGAACCCAGGGCCTTGTGCTTGTGAAACAGGCACTCTACTAACTGAGCTACATCCCCAGCCCTTGGTATTTTACTTTTTTAGATGTTCTTTTAATTTTCCTGTCAGGTTGTTTGGTGTATGGCAACCAACTGATTTTTGCATGTTGATTTTGCATCCTGCAACTTTTCTGAATTCTCTTATTAGTGCTACTGATCTTGTGGATTCTGAGATTTTTTTATACATAGAATCATTTGTAATTTAAGATAGTTTTATTGACTTCTTCCCAGTTTATTTTCTTTCATAATTGTCTTGTCAGAGCTTCCAATACAATCTTGAATAGTGATGATGAAAGCAGTATCCTTCTCTATTTCCTGCAAAAGGGAAAAAGTGTTCAGTCTTTCACCATGGAACATGTTAGGTGGGTTTTTCATAAATGCCTCTAGAATGTTGAAGAATTTCTTTTCTGTTCCTAGTTTTCTGAGTGTTTTGTTTCATTTTGTTTTGTTTCATCATGGAAGGATGTTTTTCCTTTTTTTTCATAGTGTAATTCTGTATTTTATTTTTATGTATAAATAGAACAGAATTGAGCCCAAATGACCAAATATATCGACCATATAAAAATGTAAATAGATATAACCAATTAAAAGAAAAAAACTTTCAGATTGCCTATTGAAGTAAAATTCAAAACTATTGCTTTTCAAGATGTATGCTAAAACAAAGGCATTAAAATGCCACATTAAACCAAGCACAGTGCCACTCCTTGGCAATTATAAAGGAAAATGGTAGAAGGAAATTATTGATGATGTGCTATTGGGAAGAGCTGGGGGTACAGTCATTCACCACTTTATAGGGTACCAATTACCCATGTATATATGAATCAACAAATAAAAGATATCTTCGGATATGGGGTACACATTTTCCCCACATTATAAATAGTAAGGATGTGAATATTGGTTACTTTGATTCAAAGCTCATATCTTTTCTCTTACAAGGCAACACACTATGGAGGGTCTAATCCACCTCAGAACCCTGTCTGTTCTCCTGGGAGGTTCCCACTCCCCACTCCAGTAAGACAATTCCTATAAGATCTGTTTATAGCACCAGACTCAGCTACTCACTGTGGAGTGCCTCACGACTCCAATGAGGCCTTCCCCTCTGCTTTAGTAAGGTTATTCTACAGAGGTCACTATAACTTTCACAAAGACCTGGACCTAGACCTACAATTACTGTGCTCTCTCCACATCCTGAACTACTTCATCCAAACACCTGAAGGTGATTCCCTATTCTTTCTGCCATGCCAGGTCTTTCTCTATTAAAAAGTCATAATGGTCACTCTAATGAAATAAGGTTACTATGGCAACTGCAATATGAATACTGGCTTTCCAAATGAGTAATGCATCTGTTTGGTCCCTTGTCTTCTTGCTTTTCACTAAGCAAAAACACTTTTACTCTTTAGAGTACCAACTGAGAAAGTATACTAATTAGAAGGACTAGGGGACTAGTTACAGGCCCTCAGAAGTCCTGCCCATGGCCCCAGAATCAGATATTCTCTGAGGAGTCTCTGATGACTCTAGTCAAGTCTTCCTCCTCCTCTATTTTAAGGTGGCTCCACAGAAGTCACCAGAACATTCCCAAGACTCTGGACCAATAATTATGGAGACCTTTCCACCCCGTCAGTTACAGGAGGTGTGAAGATGGACAAGAGTTCAGGGAACAGCTGTGTAATAGTTCCAGCCAGGACAGAAGGAACTCACTATGAGGTGGTTCAGACTGGGCCCAGGGAGAGCTTCTCACTCTTGTTTCAGTGTTCCTTTCTGCAGATCCAGTGTCATCTCCTTCTGCAGCTCCAAGAATTACCAGAGTCCCAATTCACAGGCCCACATGCTGTGAACAGAGGCTGAGGAAGGTTCTGCACTCAGCTTCTAGTCTAGTAACTGGGGGGCAGGTTTGATGACTCCCATTGTCATCTAGTCAATGCCTTACAGTTCATTTTCTAGACTACTTCTTTCAGAAGTACAGTAAGAAATTGCTTCACTCATGTCCCTGTCCAAGCCTCCTGCTGGACACTTTCACCCCTAATATTCTGACTCCTATCACTAGGTGGCATCATTCTCCATCTTTTAGAGGTTATTGCTATCCCAAGGAAAAGGCATCATGTCACGATTCATGTGCTCAACAGCCATAAGTACCCAGTGACAATCACCTTGCCCTTTGGATAGAGAACGTTCAGATAGAGAACGTTTTCATTTCTGAAGGGATTTCCATTGGGCAATGCTTGTGCAGTAGAATATGCCACCTGATGTTATTAGCAGTGTATAAATCATTGCTTTGAAGTATGCAAACCCTGAACATTGGGAGGCTGCTTCTGGGAACCCTGTGAAATGTGCCAGGGGAATGCCCATTTGCAGCATGACTCCAGTTGACAGGGGAGAGTCCATGCTTGTCATGGAATTCACCAGTTCAAAAACCTTGATCTCAAATCCCAGCTGCCTGGAGGGAGAAGAGATGGGAGTAAACTTCTAAGCCTCAATCATCTTGCTTTCTTCAAACTTCATCCTGTTTACCTCAAGAAGGTTTTCACAATGAAACCATTTGGTGTTCCTACCTATAGAAATAAAACATGGGTTCTCATTCTTTGTTAAGCCAGACTCCACTAGAGTTGGCTTGCCCACCGTGCCCCTGCTTCCACTAATACCTGAGGCTTGGTCATATTTATAATTTGTAAGTAATTTTCTCAATCTGGCACCCCCTTCATTGGTTAACTGTTCACCTGCTGTACTGGCCACAGCAGATGACAACCCATCACCTGTAAGGAGATAGTGATGCAGCCCAGGATAGAAGCAGATGATGTTCACTCTTTTAAAAACACAATACTTACTGGTTCTGAGCACTGGAGGTGGGATGCTGCTCCACCAACTAATGTATTTTCTGTCAGTTGAGATAGTCAAACAATTTTTTACCTTTGTTTTATTAGAATCGTGTAATATATTGATCGGTTTTCTTATGTTAAGTTTTTCCTGCATTGTTGGGATAAATCCTACCCAATCATAGTTTGTCAACCTTTAATATGCTGTTGGATTCCTTTGATAGTACTTTGAGAGTTTTTGTATCCATATTTACAAGAGATACTAGTCTGTCATGTTCTTGTGGTGTCTTTTTCTTGCCTGCATAATGGAGGAAGACTGACTTCTTAAAATGAGTTAGGAAGTATTCCTTCCTCTCCTATTCTTTTTCAAAAGTTCAAGAAAGATTGGTGTTAACTCTTCTGTAAATGTTTGATAGAAAATCAGTTAATATAATACACAAAACAAATCAATATAATAAACAATCCTACTAATACACAAAACCTAACAATACAGGGATGCAAGGTGGTTCAACATACAATCAATAAACATAATTCATTATATCAACAGACTTAAAAGAACGACAAGAATCACAAGATCATCTCAACAGATGCAGAAAAATCATTTGACAAAATACAGCATCCATTCATGTTCAAAACACCAGAAAAATTAGGGATAATAGGCACATACCTTAACACTGTAAAAGGTTATATGTTAAATGCAAGGTGAACATCATTCCAAATGGAGAAAAACTGAAAACATTCCCTCTAAGAACTGGCACAAGACAAGGATGCCCTCTTTTACCACTTCTATTCAATATAGTCCTTGAAATTTTAGCCAGAGCAATTAGAAGAAATTAAAGGGATACAAATAGGAAAAGAAGAACTCAAACTATGCCTATCTTCCAATGACATGATTCTAAATTTAGAAAACCAAAAAAATTCCACCAAAAAACATCTAGAACTCATAAATGAATTCAGCAAAGTAGTATATAAAATTTATACCCATAAATCAATTGCACTCCTATACATCAGTGATGAATTAACTGCAAGAGAAATTAGGAAAACTATCCCATTCACAGTAGCCTTAAAAAAAAACTTGGGAATCAATCTCACAAAAGAGGTGAAAGACCTCTACAATGAAAACTTCAGAATAATAAAGAAAGAAATCGAAGACCTTAGAAGATGGAAAGTTCTCCCAAGTTCTTAGATAGGCAGAAGTAATATTGTCAAAATGGCCATACTACCAAAAGTGCTATGCAGGTTTAATGTAATTCCTATTAAAATTCCAATGACATTCTTCATAGAAATAGAAAAAGCAGTCATGAAATGTATTTAAAAAAATAAGAGACCCAGAACAGCCCAAGCAATCCTTAACAAGAATTGCTTAACAAGAAAATCCTTAACAAGAAAAGTGAAGCAGGAGGCATCACAATACCATACCTTAAATTATACCACAGAGCTATAGTAACAAAAATGGCATGGTACTGGCACCAAAACAGACATGATGATCAATGATACAGAATGGAAGACACAAACCCACATAAATACAGTTATCTTATACTAGACAAAGATGCCATAATCATACACTGGAGAAAAGATAGCCTCTTCAACAAATAGTGCTAGGAAAACTAGAAATACATATGTAGCAAAATTAAATTAAACCTGTATCTCTCACCCTGCATGGATGGATGGATGGATATATATATATATATATATATATATATATATATATATATATATATACCTCAAAATGTTTAACACCAAAAATAACAAAACAAAACACAAAAATCAATAAATGGGCAAAGGAACTGGACACCTCACAGAAGAAATACAATTAATCAACAAACATATAAAAAATGTTCATCATCTCTAGCGATTAGAGAAATGCAAATCAAAACTACTCTACGATTTCACCTCACTCCAGTCAGAATGGTAATTATCAAGAACGCAAGTAACAATATATGTCGGCGGGATGTGGGGAAAAAGGTACACTCATATTGCTGGTGAGACTGCAAATTGGTGCAATCACTATGGAAAGCAGTATGGAGCTTGCTCAGAAAACTTGAAATGGAACCATTTGATCCAGTTATCTCACTCCTTGGCATATACCAAAGGACTTAAAATCAGCATACTATAGTAATGTAGCCCCATGAGTTGTTCACAGCAGCTCAATTCACAATAGCTAAGCTGTGGAAGGGTAACCTAGGTACCCTTCAGCAGATGAATGGATAAAGAAAATGTGGTACATATACACAATGGAATATTAGTCATAAAGAAGAATAAAATTACAGTGTTTGGTTGTAAATGGATGAACTGGAAACTATCATGCTAAGCAAAAGACAATCCCCCAAAAACAAAGGCCTAATGTTCTGACATGTGGATGTTAACACACAATAAGGGGGTGGGGGAGGAAAGAATAGAAGTTCATTGGATTAGACAAAGGGAAATGAAGGAAAGGAGGGGATGGGAATACTAAAGAGAGCAGAATGAATTGGACATAACTTTCTATGTTCACATATGAATACATGACCAGAGTAACTCTATCTACATCATGTACAACCACAAGAATGGGAAGTTTTACACCAAGCATATAAATTTCAAAATATACTCTTCTGCCATGTAAATCTAAAAAGAATTAAAAATTCAAGAAACCCTGACAATAACTAATAATACACAAATCAATATAATACACACCACTAATAAACCAAAGGTAGAAATTATCAGTGAAGCTATTTGGTACTAAAGTTTTTGATTACTGATATGTATGTATATATTCAGCAGTACTGGGGACTGAACTCAGGGACAATCAACCACTGAGCTACATTCCCAGCCCTTTTTTGAGACAGGGTCTCACTAAGTTGCCCAGGCTGGCCTTGAATTTGGAATCTTTCTGCCCAGCTTCCCAAGTAGCTGGGATTACAGGCATTGCACACCACACTTGGCTTTGATTACTGATAAGTCTCTTTACTTATTATAGGTCCATTGGAATTTTTTATTTCTTTTTGAATCAGTTCTGATAATTTGTTTCTAGGAATTATTCCATTTCACCTATGTTCTCAAATTGCTGATGTATAATTCACTGTATTATCTATAATCTTTATTTCAGTAGTTGGTAGTAATATTTTAATTATTTATGTGGTCTTTTCTTTTTGTCAATCTGGCTAAGAGTTTCTCAATTTTCTTGGCCCTCTGACTGTTCTGAATTTGTTGTAATAAAAGAACCAACAAACCCAAGAAGCTCAACAAATTCCCAAAACAAAATGAGATCCACACTGCAACTCAATGGGGTTGCAAAGACTGGCATTAAGAGTTTTGTTTTCTGTCACCTTCCTTCCCATGTCTCTGAGCTCTGAGACAATCTGGTACAACTTCTGCAAAAAGAAAACCTCTTTTATTGGGGCATGAAGGATGCCTACCAAGCAAGCTTCTTAGGGTAAGGTAGGGTGTAACTTCTTTAAAGTCATCAAGACTGGAGCTGAAAATGGGAAGATTTTCAGCTCCAACCTGCACTGCAGCTTTCAGAGCTACCTCCCATATCCCTTTCCTTTCTGAAGTTCTAACATGAAAACTGACTGCTTTCTGTCACTTGTCTGTTAACTTTTCAAAATGATAATTTTTCTTTTATGCTGTGGTCTCTACTTATATTCTGCTTCTGGATTAAAAAAAATTCCTTCATATATTTTTGTCTATCTAGAGTTGATACTGTTCCCATCACTTATAGATGAAGTAACTGAAGCTTAGGAAACATGCCCAAGGTCACAGGATAGGCAGTGATGGAGCCCCGTTATAACATATACACAGCCTTATAAACAGTACAATTTGCTCCAATGTTATCTGGATTCATTCAACAGGTGTTCTAAAACAAGTACCATCCTGTTATTACTAATGATTTTATTAAACTTTTGAATTGCAATGCAGTTTCTGTCTCCTGACTGGACCCCAAAGCAGGGAAACTCTTGTCCCTGATCTTCATGCTATTTTTTCAATAGTAATGTGCAGCATAATGAAATAATTTAAAATCAAATATTCTGTAGGCCCCATGTATAGATATAAGGAAAAAGCTGACATTAAAAAAGAATTTCTAATAAATGTACCATATTTAACAACCAAGAAATATTATTACCTACTTACGCATAAAGATATGAAGGTATACCTTTGATTTTAGACTTTAGTGATCTTGCAGCACAGGATAGGCAAAGCACTTAATACTTGATGCCAACTTTGATTAACTGTAGTAGAAATAGGACATGAAGGCAAGAAACAGCTGATAAACTTGTGATGTCTGGCACAGGTAAAAGAGGGATGGTAGGAAATGGGGTTATTTGTCAATGGACAACTAATGCTGTGGTTTGAACATATCCCCCAAATTCATGCTTTGGAAACAATCACAATGCGACAACATTGGGAAGTTAGGATCAAGTTAAGAGGAGACTGGGTCATAAGAGCTTGACCCAATTGCTGTTATTGTGAGAGTTAGTTATTATGTGTGGGTTTGTTATAAAAGGAGTTCAACCTTCTCTTATGTGCTCCCTTGCTCTAAGGCCCTCACTAGGGACTGGCACCTTGATATTGGACTTCCCAGACCATGGGACCATGAGCCAAATGTATATCCCAATCTGTGGTATCATTATAGCAACACAGAATGGACTAGGACACCTAACCAGCTTCACAAGATAGTAAACTGAAGCACATAACTGACACCCCCAAAGCAAAGTTATATAAACAAAAACTGGTGTGACACCCATCTTTCTATGTTTCTGTGGACATTTCTCTACATGTTATGGCTACAAGTAATGACGGTGTTTCAAGGTCAGGTCAGGAGCAGAAACAAGTTTAAGGTGAGGCTGTTTATTATCACACAACTATTAGGGCCCAGGAGCGCACATCTGGGAAATCAGACATATTACCCTCTACAGCAACAAACAGAATGGAAAGTAAAAGGACTTGGTTTTCTGCCTAAATTTAGAAAGATGGTAGAAGAGTAATTAAATTCAGAATTTAATTAAACTATAATGTACTTTACTATTTAAAGATATGTTGTTCATTTGGATTTCAATTAAAATAGATTTCAAAAGGGTATTCAGCATCAAAAGGGAATAGCACAGAAAATGTATCAAAGACTATTACATGTGAACACTATACTATACAAATGTTTGAAAGTAATTATGTTCTTTTTAAAAATCACCAAAAAGTCACCTTTACATTTGATTAATGAAGCTGAGGTCAGTTAGTTTGTACTTTGGATTGTACAGGATTTTTTCCTGGAAAATACTGTATGGCCATTTCAGGTAAAAAATGTAGAGCAGATATTTTGCACCTGCTTGCCCAAATTTTCTTATTCAGATGAGCAGAACATACCCAGATCCTAGAGAAATTAGAAATCCAGTCTTTTACATAAAAGTGTAACTTCTGAAGTTCTGGTAAGGTGTAGGATCCTATATTCACACCTGGAGGGTTGTTATTTACCACTGGAGCTTGAAAGGGTGCCCTCAGTCAGTCTCACTTAGAATCTAGTCAAAGGTGACACAATATTAAACTCTCCTGCTAGAGGGAGGAAGGAAGGAAGGAAGGAAGGAAGGAAGGAAGGAAGGAAGGGCGGGCAGGTGGGCTAAAGGAGAACTTCTTGTCTCTCAAATCATTGTTTAATGCTTTCCAGAAATATGATGACCTTTGTTTGGTCTATGTCAGGTAGAAGCAGTTTTGATATGTTCTTTTACCTTACTGCCTCTCTGTACTTACCTTTTTATTGAAAAGTTTTACCTCTAATTCTATTAGCATATGCCACATGACTGGAAGTGAACCTGGAAATGTTGATTTCTGAAGAAACAAAAAAATAATTTGTTAGATTACACATGAGAGAAGCTGGACATTTTTGATCTGTCAGTAAAGTAAAGAATATATAACCCTGAAAGAGGAAAGTTTCTATTACTTTGTTCCACTGATTGCATTGGTGTAGTTGAAGATTTTTACCTATTCAGAAATCTGCTAATTTTTAATCTGTAAATTTTGTCAACAGAGTAAAACATTCTTAAATTATTAAATAAGAGCAAATAACAGAATCTAATCTGTCTACTCCCCTGTATCATTTATTAAAAAGGAATTACTAGTAACCAAGTAACCTAAATCAGAAGTCTATAGTTCAAAGATTAAAGGCATTAGGTACCAAGTTCAGTAACAGAAGTTATAGAACAATAACTCAGCAACCCATACTAACTTCACTATATTGTTACATTGTTAATATTCTGGCTGTAATATTTAGTCCCATTCTACTTTTGACTAGAAAAGTCACTAGTAAGCCAGTTACTACCTTATGCATTCTATTTTATGGATCTAAGTCTCAAGAATTGGTGTTAAAATTGTGCTTATAAAAAAACCTAAATCAGTACATTACAGTTTAATTAAAATAGATTTTAATCCAATACTGCATTAAAAGAATCAATTAATACATGTTACTCTGCTAAATGGACAATTACAGGAGAAAATGTACAAATAACAAGTAGAAAAAAATTTAAAATGGAGAATCTGCCATCTTGTGGTGTGTCTGGAAAATGCAACAACTGCTGAGTGGCTTTTTAAATGTTGTAGCCCTCCTGAGCACCCTTCCCATGTAACTATTAACTTGTGAATAGTCAATAACAAAATGGAATATTTGAAGATTTAGGATGTCCCTTGCTGTACCATTTTGGCTCTATCTACCTGCCTGTACCTTGTAACAACAGTAGCTAACAGTTCCTAATCATTAGCTATGTACAAATTCAGTCCTTATAACTAACCTGAGTGGGGACTATGATCTTCCTCATTTAAATCACAAAGTGACTGAGGCACAGAAACAGTAATTTGAAGATTATGATGAAGAAAAAAGAATTTTAAGATATTGAAAGTTACTACTTGTGATAGTATACAAAGTTCTCATTTTAAGCTCAAAAACCCTGTTTTGAGCTTATATCACAATATGAATAAGGAATTATGAATACCAGATATCAAAGAAATTATGGAATTCCTGTACTCAAGCCATAGAAACTAGAAGATTGAGTAAATGACTTCAACAAAAAGAACCTGGAAGAATCATCTATGAACAGTATGCTATCAGCTTTGACACAAATGCAAAGGTTTCTGTTTGTTTGTTTTTGCGTTGTGCTGGGGATGGAACCCAGGGCCTTGTGCTTAAAAGGCAAACACTCTACCAACTGAGTTATATCCCTAGTGCCAAAGGTTAATTATTAAATATAAGTACTATATAGTGTCTGCTGATGCCCTGGAAAAATAAGAAACTTTAAGGGCAAAACAACAACACCTTCATTAACTGAATAGGCAGTTTTTGAGTTGAAGTCTTAATTTTTAATTTCTATTTATTTTATTTTTTTGCAGTGCTGGGGATCGAACCCAGGGCCTTGTGCTTGCAAGGCAGGCAGTCTACCAACTGGGCTATACCCCCAGTCCTGGAGTCTTAATTTTAAAATGCAATTCTTAAAAATGAAATTGTGATATAGCTGATAGCTACTTTCCCCCAGCTCCATGATTCTTTCAGAGGATCCCTGTTTTATTCTATTTATTGGGAAGAAACAAAACTAAGAGTCACTGTCCAGCAACACTGACTTGCAAGAATTACCCTTATTTTGTGAGATAACTGGAGACATTTAAAAGAAACTGTAAAAATGTACATCTATATCTTCTTGACCAGGCATTATCTGATTACACCTTTTAATTAAAAGTTACTGTAAAGGTTATGTTATCCAAATGGCTTAGCCTTCAACTTCCTATGAAAGCAGCCAATACTACCCAATTTCATTATTTTTCCTAGACAATGGTTGTATAATCAAGCAATTTTGTGTATTTTTTTACATGGAAATAACTATTAGGTGCTCCACACCTTTTTTTTTTTTTAACATGATATGGATTATTACAATCTTTCCATTACCTTATACATGTTATGGCGCCACAGAATTTTCTTGATAAGTATTAATTGATCCCCTATGGAACATTTAGGTTGCATTTATCTTAAAGCTGCATAATGAAAGTCATCTGAACATTAAATGCTAAATTTCTCAAAATGCAATTCTAAATCAGATTTGAAATAAAGAATATCAAATTAAGCTTAAGATTCTATCAATTTACACACCTTCACATTTCCTCAAATTCTTTATATTTAAAAAAATGTGAACAAGGCTCTACAAGCTAGGTTTAAAAATAAAAGTATCTCTGTAGTTTTTAATTTGAATTTCCTAAATGAAGTTAAAGATCTTTTCATATTAGAAATTTTTCCCAGTTTTCATCTGTCAAGCATTAAAATTTTTTCTCTATCATCTTTAGCCTTTTGAATTGAAATGAGATGCAACTAACCTTGCCTTCCTCCCACTCCCTTTCGTCATTTTTTTACTTGCTTGCAAGCTTTTGTTGGCCTACAAAATTTTGTTGTCAAATACATCATTTCTTTTACAGTTTGGGTTTGCAGTCTGATATGTCTTACCTGCTCCCAATTTATTTTTTTTAATTTTAGTTCATCGTACACAAATGGAGTACAACTATTTTTCTGGTTGTACACAAAATAGAATCATGCAATTTGCATATTCATACATATACATAGGGCAAACATGTTTGTGTCATTCTATTATCTTTCCTTGCCGCCCCCTCCCCACCCCTCATTTTCCTCTATACAATCCATCCCTTCTCCATTCTTCCCGTACCTTTCCCCCACCCTCGCTATGTGTCATCAACCACTTATAAATCATTCAGCCTTTGGTTTTTTGGGATTGGCTTATTTTACTTACCATGATCTCCAATTCCGTCCATTTACCTGCAAATGTCATTTTATTACTTTATGGCTGAATAATATTCCATTGTGTATACCCAATTACTTTTAAGTCTCCTGGTTTTAAGTAGTTATGGTTTCATCAACATACCACTATCATCATTATGGAATGATCTCTTTACCAATAAACATTTTTGCCCTGAATTAATTTCTAAAATGTTTTAGGGTGTTTGACTTTCTACTATGCATTCGTACCCATTATATGATAAACCATATAGTTTCTTTACACACTTGTAGAATTTTAGTCATTGCTATCGTAAATGGAGCCTCTTCTTCAAAAAATGCATTTGTTGTATGGATATATAAATTACTGGTGTCTGTATATTAACATTTCATCAACTCACCTGGCTGAAATTGTTTTGGAAACTTTTCTTGAGGCAATAGTTCTATATCATGTGTCTACTTATAGAAAAAAACCTTTAAATGTACCCAAGGAGATTCACCACAGTATTGAAGTACAAATTCTACCATGTTTATAAAAAAGAACATAAAAGAACATAGTAATTAAAATGAACTAGACTTCCATGTACCAACAGGTAGACCACCATATTGGATGAAAAACTTACAGAAGTATATGTGTGATATAATGTTTCACAAACGCTAAATACATTCCTTTCTCTATTGATAAGACCAAGCTCCTTTGTTCCTATGTCATAAAGGTCTATAGATGGCTAACAAATATGTAGTTGAAGAGGTAAAAACATTGATTACAATATTCATAAACTTCAAAATAGTGGTTACTTCAGAAGAGTGGGAAGGGAATTATAAATGATAAAGTGAACAGAGAGGGCTCATTCTAAATTTTAGAGCTTTTCAAATTAAAACATTTGTTAAATCTGAGTGTGTTCACACGTTTCATTACAAGTCTAGGTGCTTTTGTGAATGTCTGAAATAGTTAATGAGCTGGCAGAAAAGCATTTCTGACTGAACTATCTTCTAGCATATGTAATTTTTATCTCAAAGAGACTTAGGCCTGGCAAAAAGATTCCACAAATTTTGACAAGTTCCTAAAAATGTTTTCTTTTGTTCTCTGAACATCTTGGTAATACAAAGGACCCTGTGTGTCTCATTCCTACCATTATAATGTAAACTATAGGTATTTTTCCATTATGTTCAGCTGTGGCAATTCCAAAAATCTTAAAATGAGTAAACTATAGTTCTGAATGATAAATCATTCATTTCCCTGATTTGGAAACCTGAGGGTTAAAATTAGAATCTTGATGTCATGTAAGTGCAGCAAACACAAAACAAAACCCTAAACAACAATGATAAACAGGTTTTGCTCAACTAGCAGGTTTCAAATTAAACTGATAATTTCATCTGGTCAAACACTGCCATACAATCCTTTGTCTACCTGGTAAATGGTGAAGGGGGAAAAAACCCAAGACAAAACAAATCAAAACTCACTATATATAGCTCAACATAAGTTTACCATTTCCCTTTCTGATTATGAGTTTTTTCTTTCAATTCATAATTTCTATTTCTAATTGTTTGGGACTCTTTGGATTAGCTCAAAGATAATTCCTATATCTCAATTACATGGCTTGTGTTATGAATTTCAGAGACAAATTCTAACAAGATATCAATCTTCGCTGACACTATAAAGAACAAAGTGATAGAATTACTATTATGGCAAGAAAAATTGCTATTGTTAATACAGTAAATAGCTTCTTTTTTTTTGGTACTGGGGATTGAATCCAGGGGTGCTTTACCACTGTGCTACATACATCCCTAATGCTTTTATTTTTTTGAGACAGGGTCTTGCTATGTTTCCCAGACTGGCTTCAAAGTTGCCATCCTCCTGCCTCAGCCTCCTACAAAGCTGGGATTACAGGCACACTACTGTCCCTGGCAGTAAACAGCTATCTTTAAAGCTGCAATGATCTTTCACCTCTAGCACATTCTCCTGCAATCATCTTTCGCCTCTAAAACAATCTTTCATTATTAATAAACACACAAAAGGCAATCCAAGTACAATTTTTTAATAAAGATAATTACAAAAGATGGAAAAATCAGCTCAGAAAGGCCAATTACTTCTTTAATAGATCAGTTTTTTGACATAATAACTCACATCAATTTTAAATACTATTACATAAAGCATGGTGGAGAAAAGAAATTTTGCTTCATAATTAGAAAAACTCACAATAAAACTTGCCAAGAAAAACAAAAACAAAAAAAAGCCATTTCGAAAATAAATACAGTCCATGCCAAAGTTGTATAAAATGAAGCCAGAAGTCTTCAAAGAGAAAACATTTTTTTGTCCCAGTATTTTCTCACTTTTTAAATGGTTTCCTAAAATTGGGGGACTCTCAAATTCAAGGGTTGCTGAGTTGTTCCGATTTGGCTCTGTTGAAAGAGGCAACATGAAATATACTGATCAGGTCATGTATAGGTTCATGTCAACAAACACATCAGTTGATAAAGCCTGAAGTATTTCTGGAGTAATGAATGACTTAATCTTTCTAGTGGTTTTACAATCTATTCCAAGTTAACCTTCAGTTACAGCACAAAATTATGTGTGAACAAGAACACATACTTTCTGAGAAAAAGTCCTCAATTGTTATTTTATCTCAATGTTTAAGTTCATCTATTTCACAACACTAAAAAAAAAAAAAAAAAAAAACCTACAAAAATTTGAGAACCAAGAAAATCATTTGCATATGTAAAGATTTACAGCAAGTAAAAATACTTTATTTCAGATAAATTACATACAAATATTGACTTCAGATAAATTATGTACCAGAGTACATTAAGAGTATTTCACACAATTTGCAGATGAGTTCTTATGTTCAGTCCAGTACTTCTTAAGTGTACATATGCCTTCAAATGTGTTTTTTATTTTTATGATATGTAAAACTAGATAAGGAATATCATTTACCCTTTGGTATCTGTTTTTTCACCACTACTGTCCTTGGATTTATCTTCTTCCTTAACGTCTAAAAACAAAGATTAGAAAAAGATTAAAATCTACTTTGAAATATAAAATGCACATGTATATTTTGTTTTAAAATATACTTTTAAAATATAAAAAACTCACGCAATCTTGATATTCATGAACTCAGTAATTAAATAAGCTTTGGGTTAGATGTGCTACATGACGAAAGTTTAAGCTGTCAATGCAATATTGTGGTCCTTCCTTTTTGAACATTTGGTTCTATGGGATCACAATATTAGAGGTGGGGCAGATGTGAAAAAGTTCAGCATACAGACCTGAGTACAACATTATGGGAGGTAAGAAAGGGTTACTATCACAAAGTGAGAGTTAAGAGTATCCTGAAGAATGAAGATTTTGGATGGAGAAGAAAGGAGAAGTATCTTCAATGGAGAAAAAATTTAAGGACTTTAAGGCAAGAAGGAACTGGTAAGATGGAAGGAGAAACTAAAAGACCAACATGGCAAAATACTGTGAGAAAAGGGGAAGAGTTAGATGAGCCCAGAAACACAGTCTAAATCCCATTACTCTGACCTCTAGTTTTTAACCCTCACTAAATAAATACTGTTAAGTTTACCATTTTAACACAGTAATAGTAGTAACCCTATAAACTCCAGATTATGAAAACAAATCATCCAAATGTGCTGACAATTTTCTTTAAATAGGTAAACAACCCCAAGTTGTAACAGAATGACCTAATAAGGATATAGCAAAATATCCTCAGGTATAATATAACTATATGTGTTGACAAGATGGATTTTATGACATTTTGTTTGGCTTTTGTTATGTAAACTGTAATTCAATGTAATAGGGATGGAGAAGAAAAGGAAGGCCCTATATTCTAGGTTTTGATCTACAGATCTTTTCTTTTTGTACCTTTTATTTTTTGTCAACATACCTTAATTGGGTTCAAAATGTTATCCATACACACATATGGAATGCACTGATCAATTCCAACCTCTTTTATTCACCCTCCCCAAAACTTCCCAAACTCAATTTCATCTATTTAATTCTATATTCATGACCTACATATAGATTTTTAATTTTTTTCTCTATGATAGTCTTTTTTCTATTTGTTGAAGGATTTTAACAATTATAAAGTCCTAAGAGAAGACTATCACCAAACAAGCAGAGTTTTAAAAAAGACTCAAAATCAGCAATGAAAGTGTTAAGGAACTGAATATTATCAGATTAATCCAACACTGAGCCAGTAAGTTAGACATTTAATATTTTTTTTCATTTTTAGTTAAAACAGCCATAAAAGACAAGCACCCTAGTACATTCCCAATGGGAAGAATAAAAAAAAAACAGAAAAGATAAAAGATTTAAAAATGAGAAAAAACACCTAAAAAAGAAAAAAGACAACATAATGAAAGAAAACAACTAGAAAAATCCTGCAGCAAAAAGTTAAGTCCTCTTTATCTCTATAGATATCAGTCAGTATACAAGAGTAACCTGAAGCTTCCATTGTAACACACTGGGAATCTAAAATATGATAGAGAATTGTAGTCTACAGAGGAGTAAATGAACAGAACTAGATGTGTCAGCTCTGTGATGGACTACAAAATTAAAAAAAGGAAAAAATAGGATCCGATTTGCTCATACAACTTCAATTTGATAGGAAAATGACGTTGGTCCAGTATTTGAATGAGTTTTCACATATGCTACAGTGTCAAAATTAATAGGTCAACTAAAACTTTTACTCATCACCATTACCTGCATGAGGAAGTATACCAACTGACAAGAATACACATATTAAGATACTTGGTTCCCTAGCCATGACCAGTTCAAAATTAGCAGTGCAAAGTATAAAATTCTATAGCAAGATATATTATCTACAAGTAAATCACTAAGTATGGAAGTAGTCTGAGAATGCAGATAAAAGATAATAGCTTCTGTTTACAAAATTCAATTACCTAAAACTGACGGCATTCTATAAAGTATGTTAAAGCATCAGAAAGCAGGATCTCTTCATAATTCAGTTCACAAATCCCTTTCTGTATTTCCTTGGTTTTTGTTTTCTGCAATTTCTGAGCAAAGTCTATTATATGACCTCCTTCAAAATGACGAAACTAGTCTAAGGATAATGGAACTTTCTGTTTCACTTCCATTAAATCAAGTTTAGGTAGGTAAAACTTATCTCAGAATTTCAGATATTTATACACCACAAATGGAATTATAGCCATTTTGTCCTTTCTCTTACTCAAGCTATATAGATCATAGTACAATGTTCACTATTTGTTCACTATTTTCCACCTATTTCCTTACAAGAAGGAAATAAGGTCTCCTATATTATAAAAGCAAATGTGAATAGCAGCATTTGGAAAGTTTTAATCAAAAGATATTTAAGAGTTAAATACAGTTTAAATGGTGAAAACATTATCTACCTTTCACATCCCCCCTTCTGCTATTTGTGTAGGTATGACTTCATGATCTCATAAAAATGCTCTCAATCTTAAAAATATACAATTAAAACATTTACCAAAAATAAACCTGACCTGCTTTTTTGTCTTCTGTTTCCTTCTTGTCTTCTTCAATTCTAGCTTTCTTTGCTCCTTTCTTATGATCAGCCACATTTCTTCGCCCTCCTTCCCCTTCATCTTCAGAATCTGAAAATTCTTCATCACAAGCTATTCGCTTGTCTGACGCTCGAACTGACAGATAAAAGATTTTAAGATATTCTGACAAAAACAGTAACAGTTTTTACAATCATTACATTCATACAAATGTATAAATCAGTTACCATATTTAGAAGTATAAGAAATGCTTAATAAAATTTTAAGTGTTGAACCAAATGAATGGTTTGCTTACAACTAAAAAGTTAGCTTTGATCCACACAGATACAGTTCAGAGGCATGAGAAACTTTTCGGGATGTCATTTTTTTTTAAAGGCAAAACTTTGGAGGGAAAAAATTTGTTTTTATAATTGGACATGGGAACAATGTCTTGACCTAAAAAGCAGTCCTTTTATTTCAGAGCTGAGAAGGGAAGTAGACAAAACCAAAAATTCCATTAATAACAAAAACGTTAGATTGTGTATACCGTTAGGAACACTACAATGCTGTAAACCTAACAATCCTATTACATGCAATGAGAGACAATAAAAGAAAAAAGAAGGTGCTTAATGTTACCTAACTCATCCTACTTGGAATAAATGGGGCATTTTCAATTATCCCCAAATTTAAATAAGTGGCTAATTTTCGAAACTTTACCTTTTTTTGGGGTGGCTGTCAAACTCAGTACTGCACATGCTAAGCAAGTGCTTTGCCACTGAGCTACATCCAAAACCATAAGAAACTTTTCAATTATATACACAGAATATAAAAAACTATTGACACTCAAATCAGGCTTTGATATTAGAGAGCTAAATCTACATAAGATTAAAAATGGAGAAAATGTTAATATGTGTTCATGAAACATGCCATATAGTGCAATTTTGGGTTCATAAAAAACCTTTTACGTATCTTACTAGAAATTCTCTTGTCTGGATCTTCTCCATCTTCGTCTCCACTGTCTTCATGAACAGCATCTTCTGGAATAGCTTGCATCTGGACACCAGGTGCATGAGGTAACATGCGCAAATTTTCAAATAAACGCTGTCTAAATTACACACACTGCTATTAGTCAAAATTCAAGTCCTCTGAAGTTCCTCATATGCAAGTGAAAACATTAAGCAAAAATAATCATGTTTTATCTAGCTTAACTATGAACCAAAAAAGTAAAGCATTAATACTTTACATGTATTTAGTCTGCAGTCAGGTACTGTTTTATCCTCCATTTAAGTGATGAGGCAACATGAAGGCAAATGAATCTGTCCAATGTCATGGTAAAGAGACACAAACCAATACCTGTGTACTACTATGTCTCCTAAACACTATATGGAGATAAAGATTTGAGAATATGTATCTGATAATAATGTAAATCAGGAAAAGTAAACTTTAGATTGCCCCCCAGAATGTTAAAATGTATTTCAACTCAAAAAAGATGGAAACATTTTAATCTATGAAGCTCATACCTTTCCATCAACTTAAGAAATTAAATCAGTAATCTTAAGGTTTCAAACCCTTTTCAAGATGACAAAGGAAATTTCTGAAGTATAAAGTTAAAATAAATCCACTCTAATTAGCCTTCCAAAGCTTTGTCAAGATGAAACTGTTAGCAAAATGATTGGATGATTTCTTACTTTATCTTTTCCATATACTCTGGAGTATTCTGGTTTGTCATATTTGAAGGACTAATATGCAGTTTGAAGTCCGGTCCAAAATATTCAAAGTAATCATTATATGGCAACTCTATTAAATAATAAACAATGAAGTAAGTTACATAATTAAAAGCTCAGTTTACATACAAAAATCATACATAGAATGCAGATTCAGGTAAAGAAGTATTATCACAGAAAATGTTCAAAAGTGAACAGAGTGAATGCTATCATATTTATATAATTTTGGGTTATAATCATTCATTCATCTATTTCCATGTATTGACAGTTCATACAGCACAGATACTATATATAATATAAATACTTACCATTGGGAATCTCACAATCAAGGGCAACTGCAGTTTCATATGTCCAGCATCGGGCAACATTACGGATTGTGTATCCTCCTCCCCCAAGCATCAGTAATGGTAAGTTGAAAGTTTTTACAACTTCTACACATTTAGCATGACCTAAGACAAAGAAGATTTGGGTAATAACAAAATACACGTATTTTAACAGTCTGAAAAATGAATTTTACAATAGTAGTAAATGCAAACAAAATTTTGCTTAACTAAATATTGGTTGAATTTAAATATTTTAAAGACAAAAAAATTTGAGAAATTTCTAGTCTAAAACTCCTTGTTAATTACTTTTCACACAACACACACAATAAGAAATAAGGATATTTTTAATAAATGTCCCTGACAGAAAAGTCAAATATGCACTGAGCATGTTGGCACATGCCTGAACTGCCAAGTGACTTGGGAAGCTGAGGCAGGACTACAAGTTCAAGACAGCCTAGGCAACTCGGTACGATCCTATCTCAAAATAAAAAGGGCTGAGTATAAGCCGGGCATAGTGGTGCACATCTGTAATCCCAGCACTTCGGAGGCTGAGGTAGGAGGATCACGAGCTCAAAGCCAGCCTCGGCAACTTAGCAAGGTCCTAGGCAACTCCATGAGACCCTGTCTCTAAATAAAATACAAAACAGGGCTGGGGAAGTGGCTCACTGGCCGAGTGCCCCGAGTTCAATCCCTGGTTCCAAAAAAAAAAAAAAAAAATGCTGAGTATATAGCTCAGAGGTAGCATACTCCTGGGTTTGATCCCTACTATGGGGGGGGTGAGGGGAGGAGGAGATAAGATATATACATATCTTTACAACATGAACATGTTCATTTGAGGTTATATGGGGGAGGGGGACAATCAGACTATAAGAAATCATTATATACAATCTAAACTGACTTGTTTCCACTTTCCCTATAGACATGCATAGAATATTTGGAAGGCTATACCTCAAAGTTTAATCAAAGTTTATTTTTAGGTAGTGGAATTATGAAATTTAACTAATGTGATAGTATAAATCTAACATAAAAATTAAATATTTCCCCTGAACAAATACATGGTTCAATAATTTATGTTAAAAGAAATTTCTTAAAATATTTAGACAAGCTGGGCATGGTGGCACATGCCTGTAATCCCAAGGACTTGGGAGGCTGAGGCAGGAGGATCATGGGTTCAAAGCCAGCCTTCAGCACCAGTGAGGCGCTAAGGAACTCAGTGAGACCCTGTCTCTAAATAAAATACAAAATAGGGCTGGGGATGTGGCTCAGTGGCCAAGTTCCCCTGAGTTCAAGCCCTGGTTCCCCAAAAAAAAAAAAAAAAAAAAAAATTTAGACACATAAATCATTAAATAAAGAAAAAATTCCTCAATTACAGAATTTCATGCATTTTGAAGAATATCTGCAAATATAAGATACAAAGAATACCAACCACCTAAAACCTCACCATTCAAAGACATTTATTTATAAAGTTTAGTTACTTGTTCTCTTCATGTAATTGCAGAATGACTTTTTACTAAGTATCTTTTAATAGATACAACATGATTCACAACCCAATCTTTATTGCTACTACAAACACATAGGCTTATAATAGGTAAAAAGTATCTGGATAGTTTTAAAGTGAAAATAAATAAAACAATAAACATTTACTTTTCCTTCATCCTCAAACCAGACAAAAATGACTGTGGAGGGATTTTTTTAAAAGGCTTAAAACCATGAATATGAGAGAGAACACAACACCAAGAATATAAATGAAAGCAAAAGGGAGATGAACAAGAGGAAACAATGTTAGGGGGACCTGAAAAATCCAAATAGATGCTCACAGTAGAGAAATATAGAATCAAATTTAAAACTTGCTAATATTCTTATATGCTTTACACAAATGAAATTCTATCAGTTAAAATGCAATGCAGATTTATTATTTTAAGAGTAACATGCTATGCTTTATTATCAAAGCATTACTTTAAAGACTTTCTAAAAGTCAATCCATATTTTAAAAGTACATTAAAGAGTCTGAAGGTACAGTTTAGTACTTGTCTAGCATGTGCAAGGCCCTATGTTGTTTGATCCATAATACAAAAAAAAAAAAAGAAGATTAGATGGTTTACTTTATGAAGTGCATATCCATTGAGGCAACAAACAGTTATTAATCCTTTAAGTTCAACAATATAAAATTGCTATCAAACCACTGTTGACCTAACAAGAAAAGGGATAATTAATTTGTATAGTTCAACTTCATACAAAGCAAAATAAGATTATACCATAATTCTAATGCTGAACAGTAAAGCAGTAAGCTCTACATTAAGTAAAATAGCTTTGAATATCTCTATTTGACATTGCTGGTGAGTTGCAAATTGGTGCAGCCACTCTGGAAAGCAGTATGGAGATTTCTCAAAAAACTTGGAATGGAACCACCATTTGACCCAGCTATCCCACTCTTCAGTTTATACCCAAAGGTCTTAAAATCAGCAAAGTATAGGGATGCTGTCACATCTATGTTCATAGCTGCTCAATTCACAATAGCTAGATTGTGGAATCAACCTAGATGCCTTTCAATTGAAGAATGGATAAAGAAACTGAGGTATATATACACAATGGAATATTACTCAGCCATAAAGACGAATAAAACTATGACATTTGCTTATGAATGGGTGAAGGTGGAGAATATCATGCTAAGTGAAATAAGCCAAGCCCAAAAAACCAAAGGCCAAATGTTTTCTCTGATCAGTGGATGTTGACACATAAGGGGGAGAGGGAATAAGAAAAGAATGAACAAAGTATGGATGGTGTAGAGGAAAATGGGAGAGGGGGTGGGGGAAGGAAAGATAGACTGAGACAGACAGTATCACCCTATGTATATGTAAGATTGTATGAATCATGTGAATCTACATAGTGAAAAAAAAGATATATTCCCTGCTGTATAATTATATCAAAATGGGTTGTACTGTCATGTGTAATTAAAAAGAACCAATAAAAAAATACAAAAAGTAAATAAATAAATAGATATCTCTATTTGATGATTAAATACAATTTAGGCCAGCAATCATTCTGGAAAAAGTTCTATTTGAGAATTCTTCATATCTTATGACAGAATTCAAAGCAGATCAACTCGCTACATTCCCATGGGGGGAAAAGCTCCAAAATCATACACAATGTGCATGACAAATCATTTCTGAATCACATACATTTTAAAAGCTTATTAATTGGACACTAGAAGTTCATTCGATTTTGATCTGGTCTAGATTTAATCATATCTTGATTTTAACATTTGATCAAAATTTAATTTGGTGCAACATTCCTCCTCTCCCACACACCTTTTCTCAGGAAGCCAGAAGTCATAGCAATCAGGGAGACTTGCTCATTGTTTTGCCAAATCTGTATAGGATACTCAGTCCAAACAGGAAGGTAAAAGTGATAAAATACTTGATGCATCTGAACATATGAAGATACTTAGATATTGGCTGCCCAATAATGAGTAGAGACAACTAAAGAAAACTTCAGCAAAATGAGTTATGGAGGAAAGAAAAATCAGATATGTTGAAAAAATATTGCTGCTGTAAATACTGATTACCACAACAAAAATTCTGGTATGTAAAAATGGAGATAAGGGAAGAGTACAGGTATGATGGGAACAAAGAAATACAGAGAGCTAAATCCTCTTTTTCCATAATGGGAAATCAACATATGAGGCTAAAATTAAAAATTGAATTAAGCAACTTATCTGGAAAAAGGTAAAATAAAAAGAATCAATAAAAACACTGGAAATAGATTCTTCAGTTGGAATGACAGCAAGCCCTATGAAACTATTCATGTATAAATGTTTATATAATTTGACAAAATAAAAAACACTTCATCGAACCAAGGTTAATTGCAGTCACACACAGACCCCCCCTGCCCCCCATAAAAAGCACCCATTTGAGCTGGGGATATAACTCAGTTGGCAGAGTGCTTGCCTTATAAGCACAAGGCCCTGGGTTCAATCTCCAGCACGGGGGGAGAAGAGTACCCATTTTGGTGTTAAAATGTCAGGTGAAAAAGTAAAATGGGAACTTCTACGGTGAATTCTTGGGAAAAGAATTTTTTCTGGGAATACTCTTATCTAAATTTCTTACCTTTGACTGTTAGATTGAAGCAACCAAGCCTATCACCAGACAATGAGTCTGCGCCACACTGCAATACCACAGCACTGGGTTGATACATCTCCATCACTTTTGAGATAATCTAAATACAGAATAATAAATATTAACACATCTCTAATGATATTTAAAATTCCATTTCAATTCTGAAAATAATTAATACTTACAGGCTTAAATATCTGCCCGTATGACTCATCATCTATACCGTCTCTCATTGGAAAATTGACAGCATAGTATTTGCCTTTTCCGGCACCAATATCCTAAGACACATAAATACAGAATATTTCATTAAAAAAGCTTGACATATTTGTTCATAATATTTCTAACAGTTTAAAAGACCAAGTAACAAAACTCAATTTTGAATTCATCTTGGAAGTTGAGATAGCAACAATATAAATTGAGAAAGCAATAGTAAGGAATAACAATGTGCATGTCCCAATATTTAGAGAGTCAAGTCTTAAAGAACTCTTTCAAACATTAGTCTGTAATGACAATTTTTGAGAGAAAAAAATTATGAGAAAAGAAATGTAACTGGTTAAAGGCACTACTAAGTTACATTACTAATATTAACCTAAGAACTTTATCATTAACAGAATATATAAGATGAGAAGGCATATTTAGCATGTGGAAAATATATACTGAGGACAATATACACTCTATGTCTATGTCTATTAAGGCAGAATACTCTTTATGGTTAACAACCTAATATAAATTTACTTATGATGAAAGAAAGGCCCAGACTTGAAATTTTCACATCTTTAGACTAAAACATCACATCTGTTCTTTAAGTGAACATGAAAAAAATTTTGCTTTTATTTGTGTTAGTACTGCTCCAAACATTAATACCTCCTCAAAAGATGTAAAAAAGACAGAAAGTAAGAGCTAGTTTCCAGCTATATACATACACACATATTTATCTGTATATGTATATACACACATTTAGAAAAGATGTTAAGAGACGTTTCTACAAGAGTTTTTCACTGCAACACTAAAGAACTGGGGATACTTAATTATTATGTATTTTATTTTATTAAACTAATACACAAAGATACACATGAATTTCACAGAAAGTCCAAATACAGCTACAAATAAAATGTAATGATGCGTTTCAATTTTCTAAAAATATTTTGAGGACACATTTAAAATATTCAAATACTTTGGTATATATTCAAAATAAAAATGTTACTTTAGTATTTCATTTCATAAATGATTATAAAATCTTAAACAAGGAGAATATATGTTGAAAGTCTTTCTCAATTCACTAAAGCAATGCATTTTCCAAAAACTTCCAACAAACCTAAGAATTATAAGTAATAAAGAGACAACAGTATCATCAGAAGTTAAGAAACCTCCATTTTCCACTTCTGACATTAATGAAGATTATAATGCTAACACACTACCTTATTCTTTCATCTTAAAGCCATAAGGCTTTTTGCTTTACTACCACTAGGATGGAATGATTACAGACAAATGTATTCCACTGGTTTAGGGCTATAGCTCTCAATTGTTGAGCAGAATCATCTAAGAGTTCCTAGGGTCTGAGAATGTATATTTCTAATAAGCTACCAGATATTGCTTCTTTAAACCCATGATGTCCTACTACCCTACATATGAACACCCAAAAAACCTAAACTGAGTAATGTTATATGTCCCATGTGATGGGGCATAATGGGTTTAAGAACCATTCCTTAAGATAAGATCAAGTAGGAAAGGAGCTAAAGTAACAAGAAGCCAAAATTACACATCTGAAAATTTAAAAGACAATAATTTAAATTCAAACTAAACATCTGAACTCCTATCCATTTTTATGTTAAGAAAGATTTTACTTACCATCCCAACTCCTACTGAACAAATTTACTGAAATAGTACCATCTTGTGGCCAAATAAAGAAAAGGCACACATGTAAATAAGGCTAAATTTTGGTTGCTAAATTGAATGACAACACAGTTTAGAACCACTGTTCAATACCATGCTAAGCAAATCTCCCATATAATCCAGACTGAACTGAAAATAGCCATTAAATTTCTGAATAAACATCAACATGCAAACAGTATGGTTCCAAAAAACCTCTAGCTAAGGGAAGGAGGAGAGGCACTGTTGCTTAATTTGTTTATTCTTAACCAAAACTTTTGGTTTTATATGCTAAGTGCCACACTCCACAGCAGTATCACCACAGCCATTTTTCATTATGTCCAGGGGTGGCCCAAGGCCCTGGTAACAATATAGATGCCAAGTAGCACTACATGTCTCTGGGGGTGATGTGCATAGATCCTGGGACCTTTGCATCTCTCTCTCCCCTGCCTTGGCTGAGGACCACTGACAAAGGCCCACCAGATCACAGGAACCAGCCTAGAAGAGCACCGTGATAGCAAAGGACAGGACACTGATACTTAGAGATACTCTCCACACACCAATAAAAGGAGCAAGCAAAGGAAGGAGCAAAAGAAATGAAGGATCCAAAAGAAGGAGACAAGGAAGAGAAACATATGTTGTTGTAAAAAGTCTTAACATGCAAGCATACACTTGTGGAGAGTATGAAACAGAATGTGAAAGCATGTCAACTTGGCATTTAGCCTGAGCTAGAATGACAGTGTGATCACTTATCAATCATGTTATATAGGACATGTTTTCTGTAAGTAAGCCTTTCTTAGCCTCTAGGTTCCCATCTGGAAACTGAAATACCACCACCTAAATCACAAGATCTTCTGAAAAGGTTATTTTAAATAATATATTAGATGCCGATACAATAGCTGACACATAAAAGATGCTTGATATTTACTGTCACTCAGATATCAGCTGGAGTTTCACTGCCCATAAAGATGGAGGGTTCCAACTCCAATACACTATGAATGCTAAAGATCCCAACATATTTGTGTGTGTGTTCATGTGTATCAAGGTGTAGGGGCATGGAAGAGATTTTACTCAAATTAGATTACAAAAAAATGTAGCTTCTTTTATTTTCTACTAACTCAATTTTGGAAGAAAACCTCATACCAATAAAAAGGAACACTATTCTCAAAAAAAAAAAAAAAAAAAAAAAAAACCCACAAACAAAAAAAACCTCTAATAAAGAAAAAGCAGTTTGTAGAAACAGGATTTGACAGTGATTTTCATCTTTATTAAATACAGGAGTACCAGTTTAAAAAAAGTATAATAAAAATAAATGTACTTAATGTAATAAACAAGGAGTACTAAGGTACTGTAGAATCTTTATAGTTAATAGCATTGTAGACTACCACAGGTATAACAGAAGATTCAAACTGAGCAATAAGAAAAGTGCTTTGTGCATGTGCTCTGTGAATGTTCCAAAAATATTTATTCAACCATAGAAGATGACAAAGAAAAAGGCAAGTCTTAAACTCTCACTAAATTTTTGCTTATAGTCAGCAAAAGTGAATTCTAGCAGACATTATAAAATATAAAGTGATTTAATTCTACATATAAGCTTCACGTTAATGACCCAGGAAAAATATTAGTTCAAGTATGAGATTACTAACCTCCTAGGTTACTCATATATTTATTCAAACAGAATTTGGTCTTACCCTCAAGTCTCCTGTGCCAGGAAAGTATTCCCCATACTTATGGAATGAAACAGTCATTACACGATCTGTTGTATAAAAAGCTTCTTCAACACCATCACCATGATGGATATCTATATCAATATATAAGACTCTCTGATGATACCTGAAAACAAGGCCATAATTAAGTTTGTTTTTTAAATGATTCCAAAGTGGGGAAATCACCAGGAACGCAGGAAACTATAATTTTAGCTCTTGCATTCCAGAATGCTTAACCTTTTTCTTACTTTTCCTCCAGCCTAGAAGACCATTCAAAGATCTATAGTTTGAACCTTATAACTTTAAAGTATATTTACTTGTGAAACTTGTCCTATTCTATAAGCTTTCAAAACAGCACATATTTCTATATTATAACTGAAGACTATACCATACAAGATTGTTACTTCAATTGAAATACCTCTGTAGAGAAATCTTCAGCATTATAAATTAAGGCTCAGCAAACTATGGCCTATAGGACAAATCTGGGCAACTGTTTTTTTTTTGTTTGTTTGTTTTTGTTTTGGTACTGGGGATTGAACCCAGGGCACTCCACCACATCCCCAGCCCTATGTTGTATTCTATGTAGAGACAGGGTCTCACTGAGTTGCTTAGGGCCTTGCTAAGTTGCTGAGGCTGGCTTTGAACTCGCAATCCTCCTGCCTCAGCCTCCCAAGTGCTGGGATTACAGGCATGCACCACAGCACCCACCTGGGCAACTGATTTTTATAGCTCTGAGCTAAGAATAGTTTTTACATTTTTAAACTATTGGAAAAAAAATCGAAACAAATATTTTTGACATGATAAATATGACATTCAAATTTTCGTGTCCATTGAAAAAGCTGTACTGAAACACTGCCATGATCATTTGTTTATGTATTGTCTATGACTTCTTTGGTCCTTCAACCGTAGCTGAATTGTTGTGAGGCCACATGCAGGACTTTTGTCACTTTACACTGGTGCTTAGAGCACTAACCTGCACTGATGCATTTTTAACTCAAATACATTTTAGGAGTCATATTACCATATCATGACATTTTATTTATTACCAGGGCGTACCCACAACAGAACAAGAAAAGGGCAAATTACTTCCAATGGTAGACTTTTGAAGTACAATGATATGAGTATTATTGTTATTGCATTAGATAGTAAAACATTGTATTTATTATAAATGATACCATAGCTATGGAAAAGAATATCATCAGACTAGGTATTCATGATATTCTCAACTCACAGGAATCAACATTCAGAAAACTCAAAAAATTGAAAGTAATACATCACATCAAAGCAGAATTTCTACACAAAAAGGAAAAAATAAAAATGAAGCTGTGATCAAAGTTAAGTTTCCAAATGGCTTGTGTGTTAGAAAAGCAAGGAAAATGGTTTACCATGTCAATTAATTAAATAAAGTTTGAATTTTACTAGCAGGTAGAATTGTATCCAGATAAATTAAGACTATTAGCCTAGTGGTCAAAAACTTGCTCAAAGAGGTGAAGACACTGAAGGAATATTAATACTCAATTAAAAAACAAGGCAAACAATTTCAAATGGTTGCCTTGGCTCTTGATGAGTCAAGAAGATGTTAACACAGATTCTGCTGTTATGTTTACTAATTTGGAGTCAGTACCAAGTTTAAAGTGGTTTAAAATTCCTCTATGAATAGTATGCAAGGCGTAACTCTAAGTGAGAATAATTTCAAAGCTAAGAGAATGCTAATTTGGTACAATGTGAAATAGAATTTGCTAAAATGTTATAACTAATGTTTTTTTAAAAAGTCTAATTTTGTAAATCTCCAAATTCTTAAGAACTTTCATCAGTTTCTCTCTCAAACTGCAGTCAAAAATAACTTTATTTCCTTCAGCAATTTAGAGAGAATTTTTTATCTACTAGTAGAGAACAAAAGCCCCATCCATATGTGGAAGTCATGCTAGACTCACTCAACAGGTGAGTTGTGTTAAACTGCCTTTAACACGAGTTTCAAATTTTCACCCTCAAATTAAAACTTACAAAATACTAGGACATAAACTTCCCAAGGTCATATTATTTTCATTGACAAATCTAAACTGTCAAACTACTTCTAACATTTCTTAAAAGGGTATTTAATGGTAGTTTTAGGCATTTATACTCACTGCTCACTGTAAACACAAGAACTAGACAAATTTCCTATCCTTCTATCTTGCCTTATAATGAATTTGTAGAAATTCACCATCTCAATCTATTATCATTTACCTGATACTTTTAAAATTTCATAGAATTTTACCACATTTTAATTAAAACATTTTATCACAGAAAAAGAATCAATACAATTACTTACTTTAGTAATTCAAGGATGGCAAGCACAATATCATTAACATAACAGAACCCTGAGGCTTCTGATTTCTTGGCATGATGTAATCCTCCAGCCCAGTTAACAGCCATATCAGTTTGCTGCCGGTTTAGTTTCACAGCCCCAGCTAAGTAGAAAGGTAAGACATATAAAATAAAAAATCAGTATAGTAGATAAAAAGCCTATAATTAAGAATATGCCATGTATAAGCAAAAGAGTTTTAAATCATAAGGAATAATCATTGTATAGGACACTAAAAAGTAGTTTCTCCTCTGGTATTTTCTTATAGCTATGACCTGCCTAAATGGTATATATGGGAGTAACGATGGTAGGTAGAATAGAAAAAAAGAAGTCTTTAAAAGAAATCTCAAGAAATAACCAAAGTTTCAAGTCATTATAATTGTACAACATGGGGAGTTCGAAGGCAATCACAGTTGCTATACTTTGAATCTGAAGGTACATGTGTTAGGCTTAGTTCTAGGTGTCCTGCTAGCAGGTGACAGAATCTTTAGGAGCTGAGGACCCCGTAGGTGATTTTAGGTCACTGTAAGCATGCGCGTGAAGGGGATATTAGGATCCTGGTACTTTCCCCTCTTTCCCACATAGCCATAAGGTAAATGGGCTTCCTCCCCTTTGGGCTTTGCCAGCACAGACACAAAACAATTGGACCAGTCATGAACTGAAACCTCTAAAATTTTAAGCCAAAACAAACCTTTCCCCTAAGTTGATTTTCTCAGGTATTTTGTTAAGTAATGGAGGGCTGACTAACACAAAATTCTACCATAACCACATATTCCTTTTTATTATCAAAATCCACTACCATACCAACTTCTGTTATAAATGAATAACTCAGATTAACTACTAAATCTGAATTGAGACACTTACCAACTGAGCCACCAGTAGAAAGCTGACAAAACTCAAAGAGTCCATCAAACACCGGACAATCTTCTCCAACATTAACTGTGAAAAATGAATTTCATTAATTTCAATGCATTATTCAAATTAATGAAAGCTTTTACTTAAAAAACTTTCCTATACTTTTGTTCAATGTAATTGTAAAACACACTTTATAGTAGTAATTCAAAACTTATAATTTTAAAACATACTTCATTATTTTACTCAAAGCAATTAAAGTGTTGTGAAACATCATGAATGTATTCAGAATCATTTATGAAATATTTCTGCTCTATCAACAACAACAACAACAAACCCCTTACTTTTTAAAGCATGTTGCTTTAATTTAATTAAAACATAGGCTGAAATTTTCTGGGCAGTTCTTAAACATAAAACACTCAAGATTCTAAAAATTAAGTAATAACTCCAATTACTTTATGACAACCTTAAAACTTCTTAGGGTACACATAGCATCCATAACTTTGGAATGTATATTAATGGGTTAACATCAACAAAAAATTAACAGTTGGTTGCCTACATCCATGGTTATTCTTGATCTTGAAAGATGGTTAAGAATTAACTAGGCTTGGGAACCAAGATATTGAAAGAAATGGCACATAAGGCAATAACAGATATAAACACACAACGTATCATGACATACTTAGTTCCTTAGTACTAACAGAATAAAACGGATAAGGTAGATATGCAAAACCCATTTGATCTCTATCCACATTCCAAATTATAACCTTTCAAAGAAAAAGAGTCAGATATGTACAACCCATTCAATCTCTATCCACACTCCAAATTATAACCTTTTAAAGAACAAGAGTAAGCCAGGCGTGGTGGCATAAGCCTGTAATCCCAGCACTTGGGAGGCTGAGGCAGGAGGATCGAGAGTTCAAAGCCTGCCTCGGCAACTTAGAGAGGTCCTAAGCAACTCAGTGAGACCCTGTCTCTAAATAAAATACAAAATAGGGCTGGGGATATAGCTCAGTTGTTGAGTGCCCCTGGGTTCAATCCCCAGTACAAAAAAAAAAAAAAAAAAAAAAAAAAGAACAAGAGTCATTGTTTCGTATAGCTTTGCATACCTATAAGTTGTAAGCACTATAAAGAATACATGTTAGGGATGGGGATTAGGATGTAGAGGGATGTAGTGATGCAGTTCAGTGTTAAGAGATGAGGCCATGGGCTCAATTCCCTAGTACCACCACACACACACAGACACACACAAATAAATAAATAAATAAATTTCAGTTTTTTACTGTTCAGATATGATTATAATTTAACTTAGAATTTTATAAATTTTAAACCAGTACTGATTTACTCCACAGGCTACCCATGATTCCAAGTATGAATCTCCATTGGGGAAAAAAAATCATGAATAACAACACATTACTTATAGTATTTTATCAAATCATAATCTATGATAGATACATGTATAAATGAAGTTCTATGACTGTGAGATAGCTAGTAACTACACTTAATATAATCAACACTGAAGCCATCATATAAACACTGATGAAAATGAACTGCAATATCAAGCTTTTGTCCAACACTGTTCTAACCATTTTAGGATATTCTGAATTCTACCTTCAAATCAATTTGTTACCAATCTATAACAATAAACACCTTTTATAAAAAATAGTAGAAAAGAATCAATATCTCTAAAGAGATGAGTGACAGAGCTAACCCTTATCTGTAAGTTTTGAATTTATATTGCTTCATCCCATGTACAAAACTGTTTTTATTTCCTACAAATAGTTTTTTGTTTTTGTTTGCGTTAGGGGTTATAAAGGAAAGCAGAATGTTTTCTGAGTTTTACTTCAGTGACTTTAGGACAAATTAAAAGTCCGAGGCTCTGGCGGGTGGGGGGGGGGAATCCATATCTCAACACTAATATAACAAAGGTGAAAACAAATTACATGTATTAAAATGCAGGTTTATTAAAGCATATAAATAGCAGACAAAAGGTGCTTACTGTGAAAAAAACTAATCAAAGTATACATATATATATTTTGGAACAAAGGAGTGCATTCTCCCTACCAATACCCATTATCTTAAAGTTATCATGGGAGCAAAATAAAAAAGTAAAAGATGATCTGAACTTCCATTTGTATAAGTTTATTTTTAAATATAGCTTCAATATTGTTATATTGACTTGTCAAATTAATAAATAATCACAGTAATATTTTAAACCTCCAGGAAAAACACCAATTTTGATAACTCTATAAAAGCTTATAAAACTATTCATTTACATTTATCAATATTAAGAAATACTTTTTACATAAGAACTTACATCTTTGCATCTGTTTACTATACTCGGACATGTTATCTGGTCTTATTGACCGTAGAAATTTGATATACTCATCACTGTGATACTTTGTCATTTCCTCAGCAGTGGCTTTATGGGGCCTCTGTAAAGAAAAATAAATATCAGAACACTGGAATTACAAGTGGTTATATCAGAATTATCAAAAATATACAATTTTCCCTACTAGTCTCTTCAAAACAACTATATCTGCCAGAATAAAACAGATTACAAAGTTAATCAAAATCATAAAATGGGTGCTTCAGGAAACAATAATCAATACCAAAGCTAATTCAAACTCCTTTAAAAGCATTAAGAACAGTATCAACTATAAATTAATTACTCCTTAAGTTTTCGTAGACATAGGTCCAACTCATATAGTCAGATCCATGTTTATAAACTCTACTTTTCTCACTTTCCACCACAAACTTCCTGCTCCATACACAATGATTTTTATCAATGAGCTCCCAGAAAGACTCATGCTCAATTCTAATTTTT